>JASCZW010007166.1:0-72484 GCA_034211315.2 Aedes japonicus
TGAATTCACCTCTGTAGCCGATGAAACTTTTGATAATACCACCATGACACCGGAAACTTGGGATAGACGGCGGGGGAAGGTGTATCCCTTCTACGCCCTGGCCGCCGCCCTACACCAGAAATTACATTCACCCATACCGCAACGATGATGCCCAACGCGGCACATTCTTCCGCTACACTACGAAGAGAATCAACTTCATCGTCATCTTCCACCTCTCGATCGATCGCTAACGGCCGCCCTGGTGGCTGCTTCGCCCTGCAATGGAACCTGCGTGGACTCCGGGCCAATATCAGCGAATTGAAGCTCCTCATCGCCGACCTAGAACCTTGCGTCGTCGCACTCCAGGAGACCAAGGTAAATCAAACCGTCGCCCCACCAGATTTCGTTGGCAGAAACTACACGTTGCTTCTGGAGTCGAACAGCGTACACTACTGGCAACACGGGGTTGGCCTTGCCATACGGGAAGGCTTACCTTTCGAGCAAATTCGAATCGACACAACTCTCCACATCGTCGCAGCACGTATCCACGCACCAATACAGGTAACGGTAGTGTCAATATATGTTCCACCGAGTTCCGTTCAGTGTCAGGCCGCATTGAGTGATTTACTCGAGCAACTGGAAGGTCCAGTTCTGTTTTTGGGTGATTTCAACGCGCACCATCTCGCGTGGGGATCACGAACGTCGGACACGCTTGGTCGATTCATCGCCGAAACGACCTTGGACAAACAGCTTGTGATCCTGAATGACGGCACAGCTACCCGCATCGATCCAACTACCGGAAATGCCTCGGCCATTGATTTGACGATCTGCTCCGAGAACCTGGCCAGTAGGTTCATTTGGCGAACCCTGTCAGATACGCACAACAGCGACCACTTTCCAATAACGGTGTCTATACCCGGTTGGTCGGACTCACGGACGGTACGGCGAAAATGGCTCTACGATCGTGCTGACTGGCCGTTGTATGAACGCATCACCGCCGAAACCATTCACCCAGAGCTTGACTGGGACGTTAACAGCTTCACCGATAAGCTAATAGCAGCAGCGACGAAATCCATACCGCGGACCAGCGGCCGTGTTGGACCAAGATCGGTACCCTGGTGGTGTCCCGAAGCTAAGGCGGCAATCCGACTGAGACGAAAATGCCTGCGATCCCTCCGACGACTACAGCAAGCTGATCCTGAACAACCCGAAGCATTAGCGAGATTCCGGGAAGCCAGAGCGGCGGCACGAAAAGCTATCCAGCAAGCGAAGGAGCAATCGTGGGAAAACTTCGTGGCAACAATCTCTCCAAGCAGCACGACGACCGAACTATGGCAGACGGTGAATATTCTGCGCGGCAACAGACGACAGCGCACGGTGGTACTCAAGCGAACTGACGGTTTTATAGACAACCCCGAAGAAGCGGCGGAAGAACTGGCTAAATGCTACAGCGCGAGATCAGCGACCTCCAGCTACGCCCCATCGTTCCAGATGGTGAAGGCAGCAGCTGAACGAGAGTCCATAGATGTTTCGCCCAACACTGATGATGTGTACAACATCGACATTACCCTGAATGAACTTCTGTGGGCTCTCGACAAAGGGCGAGGTGCTTCGACAGGTGCGGACATGATAGGGTATCCATTGCTTCAACGTCTTCCTTTGTCTGTAAAAGTTACGCTCCTTGAACTGCTGAACAAAATTTGGCACAGTGGTGAGTTTCCTACCAACTGGCGGAATGCTGTTGTCGTTCCCATTCCGAAGCCGAACAGCCACGATTCCGGACCCGATGCTTTCCGACCAATCTCGCTCACCAGCTGCATGGCGAAGCTGTTTGAGCGAATCATCAACCGCCGACTGATTACCGAGCTAGAGTCAAGCGGACGACTTGACAAACGCCAACACGCGTTTCGAGCAGGACGAGGTACCGAAACCTACTTCGCAGAGCTGGAAAGATCGCTGCCAAACGGAGGTCAACATTCACTGATAGCGTCCTTAGATTTGGCGAAGGCATACGATACTACTTGGCGATATGGTATTATGCGCACGTTGAAGACTTGGCGGATACGTGGTCGCATGATAAACATGTTGCGAAGCTTTCTTTCGGAACGAACATTCCAGGTGTCTGTAGGAGGATACATGTCTGGTGAACACGAGCTGGAAAATGGAGTGCCACAAGGTTCGGTCCTATCCGTGACGCTGTTTCTTATCGCGATGCAACCCATTTTTCGGGTAGTACCGAGCGGAGTCGATGTATTGTTGTACGCAGACGACATCCTTCTCGTGGTCCGAGGAGCAAAAGTGAAGGCCTCCATCGCAAGCTGCAGACCGCCGTCAAGGCCGTTGACAAATGGGCGAAGAGCGTGGGATTCGCTTTGTCAGCAACGAAGTCGCACATATTTTATTGCAGTCCAAATGCACGCCGGGAACCTGGACAGGACATAACCATCGACCGAGTCGCCGTTCCAAAGACCAACCGGCTGAGGGTTCTGGGTGTTACCCTGGATCGGACCCTAACGTTCAAACCTCACTGCCAGATGGTGAAGAAATCGTGTGAGTCTCGGTTGCGGATTTTGAAGATGATTGGTGCCAAGCTTCCGCGTGGTAATCGGACATCGTTGCTGCAAGTGGGATCGGCCATAGTAACCGCAAAGCTGACCTACGGTATAGGCTTGGTGAGCCGAGGAGGGCCATCAACTTTGCAGACTCTTTCTCCTCCGTATAACTCAATGGTTCGGTATGCGTCAGGAGCTTTCGTGACCAGTCCGATACTTTCGATTATGGCTGAAGCGGGAACCTTACCGTTCGAACTGTTGGCAGCACAGGCTATTGCGCGGACAGCCATCCGAATAGCTGTGAAGAATCGTGGGAACATCTCCCTTCCTTTGATCCAACGAGCCTCGAACCGCATCGAAGAGTTGACAGGTACAGCGCTCCCCGCTGTCGGTCAACTTGTGAGGCAGAGTGATCGCGTATGGCACGCACGAAAACCTACGATTGTGTGGGACGTGAAGAAATGCGTAAGAGCCGGTGACCCTCCGGAGAAAGTCCGCCCAATCGTGCAACATTTGCTGAACACCCGTTTCCATCAATCGGCTGTTGTCTACACCGATGGCTCTAAGGATGAAGATACGGTAGGGGCCGCATATTTCAACGGAGGTATTGCTGGTACCTACAGTCTTCCAAAAGCATGCAGCGTCTTCTCTGCGGAGGCATACGCCATAAAGATGGCTGTCACGATCCCGAACCAGAGTAATGAGCTGGTTGTTTTATCGGATTCTGCTAGCTGCCTACTGGCATTAGAGGCGGGAAAATCTCGGCACCCATGGATCCAAGAAGTGGAAGAAATAGCGCGGAACAAACCTATTCGATTCTGCTGGATTCCTGGGCACGCCGGAATCGGTGGTAATTCCGAAGCCGATCGACTAGCCAATGAAGCCAGGAGGAACAGGCCATAGATATACCGATTCCAGGAGAAGATGCGCTGAGAGAAACTAAACACCTGATACGTCATCGGTGGGATAACCAATGGTATGAAACTAGGGAGTCAAAGCTGAGGAAGTTAAGGAAGATACCAGCAGATGGACGGAACGCGGGAGCACGGCTGAACAGCGTGTCCTTACACGTTTAAGGATCGGACACACGCGTCTAACACACACATTTCTGTTAAAGAAGGAGCCGCCACCCAATTGTGAATGTTGTGGCACGGTAATGGATGTCCGGCATTTAATTCTGGAATGCCGGAAATTTGAAACCGAAAGGCAGCAAAACAACATCGGGACCAGCCTACGAGACGCCCTGGGAAATACAGAGGAGCAAATTACACAAATGCTGAATTTTCTAAAAGAAACAAGACTGTTCTCCAAACTGTAACGAAACCAGAAAACGGAAGAAGCCGAAGAAGGAAAGAAGAAAAAGGATTGAAGTACGGAAGAATAAAAACTGAAGAAGAACCGATCGGAAATAGCAGCCGTAGCCGTAGCAGTAACCGAAGAAGAAAAACGTAACGGAATCAGCGGAAGAAGAAAACCGAAACGGATGGAAGAAAAATTAAAAGGAAGGAAAATGAAGGAGGCACAACGGAAGAAGTAATGCAGAGGAAAAAAGCAAAATGAAGAATTGAAAAAGAAGAAGTCAACGTGAATGAGGAAAAGCAAGGCGAAGCGGAAAAAGTGGACGAAAAGAAGTAGAAGAAGAGATACGGAAGAGCAGAAGCACAGGTACTTGAAGACGTTGAGAAACAGATGGAAAATAAATGGAAGAAAATAAGCAGAAGAAGAAAAGCGGAAGGAGAAACAGAAGCGTAACGGAGTCAGTGGAAGAAGAAAACCGAAGCGGATGGAGGAAATTGAAGGAGGTGCAACGGAAGAAGCGAAATAGAAAAGTGAAATAGAAGAAGACAACGTGAATGAGAGAAGAGGTACACAACTGAAGAAGAGGAAAAGCGAAGCGAACAAAGTAAACGAACAGAAGTCGACGAAAAGAAACGGAAAAACAGCAGCACAAGAAGTCGAAGACGTAGAGAAACAGAAGAAAAGAAATTGAAGAAGATAAGCAAAAGAAGAAAAATGGAAGCAGAAAAAGAAGCGTAACGGAATGAACGGAAGAAGGAAACCGGAGCGGATAGAGGAAAAAATAAAATACAGATGAAATTGAAGGAGGCACAACGGAAGAAGAAATGTACTAGAAAGAAGCCAAATTAAAAAAGTGAAATAGAAGAAGACAACATGAATGAGAGAAACGTAACACAACTGAAGAAGAAAGCGAAGCAGAAGAAGAAAAGCGAAGCAGAAGAAGAAAAGCGAAGCAGAAGAAGAAAAGTGGAAGGAGAAAAATAACAGAGACAAGAAAAAACAGAACAATCGCAAGAAGCGGGAAAATTTGGAGCAAACCAGCGAAGAAACAGAAGGATAAGTAGAAAATTAGATGAATAAGGGTTGAAAAGGGCAGGATGCATTAAAGTGGATTGATACATGTGGTTAATATTAGAATTTCGTAAGACACGAATGCACCCTTCTGGTGTAAAGTGTCATTAATAAACAAAAAAAAAAAAAAAAAATATATTATTATTATTATTATTATTATTATTATTATTATATATTATTATTATTATTATTATTATTATTATTATTATTATTATTATTATTATTATTATTATTATTATTATTATTATTATTATTATTATTATATATTATTATGTATTATTATGTATTATGTATGTGTGTATGTATGTATGTATTATATATGTATTATGTATGTATTATTATTATTATTATTATTATTATGTGTTATGTATGTGTGTATGTATGTGTATGTATGTATGTATGTATATATGTATGTATTATATGTATATGTGTGTGTGTGTGTGTGTGTGTGTGTATGTGTGTGTGTGTGTGTGTGTGTGTGTGTATGTATGTGTGTATGTATGTGTGTGTGTGTGTGTGTGTGTGTGTGTGTGTGTGTGTGTGTGTGTGTGTGTGTGTGTGTGTGTGTGTGTGTGTGTGTGTGTGTGTGTGTCTGTGTGTGTGTGTGTGTGTGTGTGTGTGTGTGTGTGTGTGTGTGTGTGTGTGTGTGTGTATGTGTTATGTATGTATGTGTGTGTGTGTGTGTGTGTGTGTATGTATGTGTGTATGTATCTCTGTGTGTGTGTGTGTGTGTGTGTATGTGTCTGTGTGTGTATGTATCTATCTATGTGTGTGTCTGTGTGTCTGTGTGTGTGTGTGTGTGTGTATCTATCTGTGTATGTGTGTGTGTGTGTGTGTGTGTCTATCTGTGTGTGTGTGTGTGTGTCTATGTGTGTGTGTGTATGTATGTATGTGTGTGTGTGTGTGTGTGTGTGTGTGTGTGTGTGTGTGTGTCTGTCTATCTGTCTATCTCTTGTCTATCTGTATGTGTATTATTATGTATTATATATTATGTATTATGTATTATTATTATTATTGTGTATGTATTATTGTGTGTTATTATTATTATTATTATTATTATTATTATTATTATTATTATTATTATTATTATTATTATTATTATTATTATTATTATTATTATTATTATGTATTATTATTATTATTATTATTATTATTATTATTATTATTATTATGTGTGTATGTATTATTATTATTATGTGTTATTATATATATATATATATATTATTATTATTATTATTATTATTATTATTATTATTATTATTATTATTATTATTATTATTATTATTATTATTATTATTATTATTATTATTATTATTATTATTATTATTATTATTATTATTATTATTATTATTATTATTATTATTATTATTATTATTATTATTCATCTGAGTTCGACACGCCGTCACGTAAGGTCGGTACAGTGCGCGCTCCCGAATTACTAAAGGTGTTTTTTCCGAGTTTTTCGCGATCGCCGCGGTCGAATCGTACAAAAAACAGTGAGTGAAGTGGAAAGAAAGGTCCAAACAGTGAAGGTTTGAAGAAAATCGGTGGTTAAACGGCAGAAAAAACTGATTTTATTTGTGATCCACGTGCTTTTAGAAGTGGTAAACAAACAGTCGTCGTCCGGCTGCCGTCCGTTTTCATTCACCCACCATTCAATCTGCTATCAGTGTTGGTTGCGGTGCGTTGGAAGAAAAATTTTGTTGAAATAAAAAAAGTGGTGAAAAGTTTTGGAAAAACCGATATATACAGTAAATCCGAAAGTGCGTGTTAGGCTTTTGAGAAGTACTACAGTGTCTCGCAAAAGTGTATGCCCACAGTGAGAGGCACAATTTTGTGAACACCAACCGAAATTTCTACGTTGAAGGGGCAAAAAAGGTAGGATTTGTCTTGTCTTTATCTTTTTTGTTCATTTGGGGTAGGTAACGGGTGACCGTTGCCACCTACGCGCGTTCTCACATAGAACAACATGGCGGCCGCTAGCAGCGGCGACCCGGGAGGGTCAGCTAAACGTAGACTGCCAACGTATATGGACCCTACGAACCAATTCGGTGAGCTAACGTTCCTCCAGTTGACTGGAAAGGATGGTGCTCCACTCGCGAGAAATCCAATCATCATCGGTAAATCCGTAGAAGCATGTGCTGATGGAACGATTGAAGGCGCAAACTCCGAAGCACGAGGTACAAAATATACCCTGAAAGTCCGTGATCCAGCCCAAGTCACCAAGCTACTCAAGCTGAAAAAGCTTATTGATGGTACTGAGGTTGAAGTTGCCCCCATCCGAACTTGAACGTTTGTAAATGTATCATTTCAAGCTGGGATCTTATCGATTTGGAGGAAAAAGAGGTTTTACAGGAGATTATTGGCCAAAAAGGTATTCACGTGCAGCGAATCACTAGAAATGAAGGTGGTAAGAAGGTGAATACACCCGCGCTGATAGTGACACTCTGCAAGACCACGTTTCCGGAGAGCATTAAAGTCGGTCTGCTCAACATTCCCACCCGTCCGTACTTCCCAAATCCCATGCAGTGCTATGGCTGCTTCAGCTATGGCCACACCCGCGCCCGATGCCCTGGACCACAACGGTGTTTTAATTGTTCTGGATCTTATCATGGAGAAGAGGAATGCGGTGAGAAATCACTCTGCTGGAATTGCAAGGGTGATCATCGCCCTAACAACCGCCAGTGTCCGGTGTACAAAAACGAAATGGAAATAATAAAAATTAAAGTGCGGGACAATCTGACATTCCCAGAGGCAAGGAAACGTGCTGCGCTACAGTCTGGAGGCAGTTATGCTCAGGTAGTAGCTCAACAAAGCGTGTTTGAGAAAAAGTTGAACGAACTTGAAGCGGCCATGAAGGGAAAAGACGCAGAACTAGCCAGTATGCGGGAAGAGAGCAAGCGAAAGGACGAAAAGATGAAGATAATGGCCAACATCATCAACCAGTTAAAGCAACAAATCGCCAGCCAAGATAAACCGCAACACAACATGGAACAAATCGAAAAATCGCACCACAGCAGAGAACAACAATCAACGCCCTCAACGACAGGCCCCACAACCCGATCGAGGAATAATTCTCCAGCTGTTTTGGAAACGAAACGCGGTCGTCCGCCAAAGCATATTTACGGAAAACCCGCCACATCACCGGATATAAGCCCGCCACCGAAGAAAACTGCCACCAAAACACACGACCTCACCCAAATGGAGTACTCCAACGAAGAGTCTGACGCATCTGAGACACCTCAAAATAAACGTAATAGATAGCTCAACTCCCCAACAACGCATGGAAAACGATGAAGACATAAGCACGAATACGGACAACGAGACAAATCGGTCCGGAAGTGGGGAATGTGTAGTACCCCTTCCGGCGCAAGTGCAGCAGGTTGAAGGAGCCATCCGGGACGTCATACCCCAACCCGTTGATGGTGAATTCACCTCTGTAGCCGATGAAACTTTTGATAATACCACCATGACACCGGAAACTTGGGATAGACGGCAGGGGAAGGTGTATCCCTTCTACGCCCTGGCCGCCGCCCTACACCAGAAATTACATTCACCCATACCGCAACGATGATGCCCAACGCGGCACATTCTTCCGCTACACTACGAAGAGAATCAACTTCATCGTCATCTTCCACCTCTCGATCGATCGCTAACGGCCGCCCTGGTGGCTGCTTCGCCCTGCAATGGAACCTGCGTGGACTCCGGGCCAATATCAGCGAATTGAAGCTCCTCATCGCCGACCTAGAACCTTGCGTCGTCGCACTCCAGGAGACCAAGGTAAATCAAACCGTCGCCCCACCAGATTTCGTTGGCAGAAACTACACGTTGCTTCTGGAGTCGAACAGCGTACACTACTGGCAACACGGGGTTGGCCTTGCCATACGGGAAGGCTTACCTTTCGAGCAAATTCGAATCGACACAACTCTCCACATCGTCGCAGCACGTATCCACGCACCAATACAGGTAACGGTAGTGTCAATATATGTTCCACCGAGTTCCGTTCAGTGTCAGGCCGCATTGAGTGATTTACTCGAGCAACTGGAAGGTCCAGTTCTGTTTTTGGGTGATTTCAACGCGCACCATCTCGCGTGGGGATCACGAACGTCGGACACGCTTGGTCGATTCATCGCCGAAACGACCTTGGACAAACAGCTTGTGATCCTGAATGACGGCACAGCTACCCGCATCGATCCAACTACCGGAAATGCCTCGGCCATTGATTTGACGATCTGCTCCGAGAACCTGGCCAGTAGGTTCATTTGGCGAACCCTGTCAGATACGCACAACAGCGACCACTTTCCAATAACGGTGTCTATACCCGGTTGGTCGGACTCACGGACGGTACGGCGAAAATGGCTCTACGATCGTGCTGACTGGCCGTTGTATGAACGCATCACCGCCGAAACCATTCGCCCAGAGCTTGACTGGGACGTTAACAGCTTCACCGATAAGCTAATAGCAGCAGCGACGAAATCCATACCGCGGACCAGCGGCCGTGTTGGACCAAGATCGGTACCCTGGTGGTGTCCCGAAGCTAAGGCGGCAATCCGACTGAGACGAAAATGCCTGCGATCCCTCCGACGACTACAGCAAGCTGATCCTGAACAAACCGAAGCATTAGCGAGATTCCAGGAAGCCAGAGCGGCGGCACGAAAGCTATCCAGCAAGCGAAGGAGCAATCGTGGGAAAACTTCGTGGCAACAATCTCTCCAAGCAGCACGACGACCGAACTATGGCAGACGGTGAATATTCTGCGTGGCAACAGACGACAGCGCACGGTGGTACTCAAGCGAACGGACGGTTTTATAGACAACCCCGAAGAAGCGGCGGAAGAACTGGCTAAATGCTACAGCGCGAGATCAGCGACCTCCAGCTACGCCCCATCGTTCCAGATGGTGAAGGCAGCAGCTGAACGAGAGTCCATAGATGTTTCGCCCAACACTGATGATGTGTACAACATCGACATTACCCTGAATGAACTTCTGTGGGCTCTCGACAAAGGGCGAGGTGCTTCGACAGGTGCGGACATGATAGGGTATCCATTGCTTCAACGTCTTCCTTTGTCTGTAAAAGTTACGCTCCTTGAACTGCTGAACAAAATTTGGCACAGTGGTGAGTTTCCTACCAACTGGCGGAATGCTGTTGTCGTTCCCATTCCGAAGCCGAACAGCCACGATTCCGGACCCGATGCTTTCCGACCAATCTCGCTCACCAGCTGCATGGCGAAGCTGTTTGAGCGAATCATCAACCGCCGACTGATTACCGAGCTAGAGTCAAGCGGACGACTTGACAAACGCCAACACGCGTTTCGAGCAGGACGAGGTACCGAAACCTACTTCGCAGAGCTGGAAAGATCGCTGCCAAACGGAGGTCAACATTCACTGATAGCGTCCTTAGATTTGGCGAAGGCATACGATACTACTTGGCGATATGGTATTATGCGCACGTTGAAGACTTGGCGGATACGTGGTCGCATGATAAACATGTTGCGAAGCTTTCTTTCGGAACGAACATTCCAGGTGTCTGTAGGAGGATACATGTCTGGTGAACACGAGCTGGAAAATGGAGTGCCACAAGGTTCGGTCCTATCCGTGACGCTGTTTCTTATCGCGATGCAACCCATTTTTCGGGTAGTACCGAGCGGAGTCGATGTATTGTTGTACGCAGACGACATCCTTCTCGTGGTCCGAGGAGCAAAAAGTGAAGGCCTCCATCGCAAGCTGCAGACCGCCGTCAAGGCCGTTGACAAATGGGCGAAGAGCGTGGGATTCGCTTTGTCAGCAACGAAGTCGCACATATTTTATTGCAGTCCAAATGCACGCCGGGAACCTGGACAGGACATAACCATCGACCGAGTCGCCGTTCCAAAGACCAACCGGCTGAGGGTTCTGGGTGTTACCCTGGATCGGACCCTAACGTTCAAACCTCACTGCCAGATGGTGAAGAAATCGTGTGAGTCTCGGTTGCGGATCTTGAAGATGATTGGTGCCAAGCTTCCGCGTGGTAATCGGACATCGTTGCTGCAAGTGGGATCGGCCATAGTAACCGCAAAGCTGACCTACGGTATAGGCTTGGTGAGCCGAGGAGGGCCATCAACTTTGCAGACTCTTTCTCCTCCGTATAACTCAATGGTTCGATATGCGTCAGGAGCTTTCGTGACCAGTCCGATACTTTCGATTATGGCTGAAGCGGGAACCTTACCGTTCGAACTGTTGGCAGCACAGGCTATTGCGCGGACAGCCATCCGAATAGCTGTGAAGAATCGTGGAAACATCTCCCTTCCTTTGATTCAACGAGCCTCGAACCGCATCGAAGAGTTGACAGGTACAGCGCTCCCCGCTGTCGGTCAACTTGTGAGGCAGAGTGATCGCGTATGGCACGCACGAAAACCTACGATTGTGTGGGACGTGAAGAAATGCGTAAGAGCCGGTGACCCTCCGGAGAAAGTCCGCCCAATCGTGCAACATTTGCTGAACACCCGTTTCCATCAATCGGCTGTTGTCTACACCGATGGCTCTAAGGATGAAGATACGGTAGGGGCCGCATATTTCAACGGAGGTATTGCTGGTACCTACAGTCTTCCAAAAGCATGCAGCGTCTTCTCTGCGGAGGCATACGCCATAAAGATGGCTGTCACGATCCCGAACCAGAGTAATGAGCTGGTTGTTTTATCGGATTCTGCTAGCTGCCTACTGGCATTAGAGGCGGGAAAATCTCGGCACCCATGGATCCAAGAAGTGGAAGAAATAGCGCGGAACAAACCTATTCGATTCTGCTGGATTCCTGGGCACGCCGGAATCAGTGGTAATTCCGAAGCCGATCGACTAGCCAATGAAGCCAGGAGGGAACAGGCCATAGATATACCGATTCCAGGAGAAGATGCGCTGAGAGAAACTAAACACCTGATACGTCATCGGTGGGATAACCAATGGTATGAAACTAGGGAGTCAAAGCTGAGGGAAGTTAAGGAAGATACCAGCAGATGGACGGAACGCGGGAGCACGGCTGAACAGCGTGTCCTTACACGTTTAAGGATCGGACACACGCGTCTAACACACACATTTCTGTTAAAGACGGAGCCGCCACCCAATTGTGAATGTTGTGGCACGGTAATGGATGTCCGGCATTTAATTCTGGAATGCCGGAAATTTGAAACCGAAAGGCAGCAAAACAACATCGGGACCAGCCTACGAGACGCCCTGGGAAATACAGAGGAGCAAATTACACAAATGCTGAATTTTCTAAAAGAAACAAGACTGTTCTCCAAACTATAACGAAACCAGAAAACGGAAGAAGTCGAAGAAGGAAAGAAGAAAAAGGATTGAAGTACGGAAGAATAAAAACTGAAGAAGAACCGATCGGAAATAGCAGCCGTAGCCGTAGCAGTAGCCGAAGAAGAAAAACGTAACGGAATCAGCGGAAGAAGAAAACCGAAACGGATGGAAGAAAAATTAAAAGCAAGGAAAATGAAGGAGGCACAACGGAAGAAGTAATGCAGAAGAAAGAAACAAAATGAAAAATTGAAAAAGAAGAAGTCAACGTGATTGAGGAAAAGTAAGGCGAAGCGGAAAATGTGGACGAAAAGAAGTCGAAGAAGAGAAACGGAAGAGCAGAAGCACAGGTACTTGAAGACGTTGAGAAACAGATGGAAAATAAATGGAAGAAAATAAGCAGAAGAAGAAAAGCGGAAGGAGAAAAAGAAGCGTAACAGAGTCAGTGGAAGAAGAAAACCGAAGCGGATGGAGGAAATTGAAGGAGGTGCAACGGAAGAAGCGAAATAGAAAAGTGAAATAGAAGAAGACAACGTGAATGAGAGAAGAGGTACACAACTGAAGAAGAAGAAAAGCGAAGCGAACAAAGTAAACGAACAGAAGTCAACGGAAAGAAACGAAAGAACAGCAGCACAAGAAGTCGAAGACGTAGAGAAACAGAAGAAAAGAAATTGAAGAAGATAAGCAAAAGAAGAAAAATGGAAGCAGAAAAAGAAGCGTAACGGAATCAACGGAAGAAGGAAACCGGAGCGGATAGAGGAAAAAATAAAATACAGATGAAATTGAAGGAGGCACAACGGAAGAAGAAATGTACTAGAAAGAAGCCAAATTAAAAAAGTGAAATAGAAGAAGACAACATGAATGAGAGAAACGTAACACAACTGAAGAAGAAAAGCGAAGCAGAAGAAGAAAGGTGAAGCAGAAGAAGAAAAGTGGAAGGAGAAAAATCAAAATTAAGGAAAAATAACAGAGACAAGAAAAACCGAACAATCGCAAGAAGCGGGAAAATTTGGAGCAAACCAGCGAAGAAACAGAAGGATAAGTAGAAAATTAGATGAATAAGGGTTGAAAAGGGCGGGATGCATTAAAGTGGATTGATACATGTTGTTAATATAAGAATTTCGTAAGACACGAATGCACCCTTCTGGTGTAAAGTGTCATAAATAAAAAAAAAAAAAAAATATTATTATTATTATTATTATTATTATTACTTTTATTATTATTATTATTATTATTATTATTATTATTATTATTATTATTATTATTATTATTATTATTATTATTATTATTATTATTATTATTATTATTATTATTATTATTATTATTATTATTATTATTACTAATAAAGTGTTTGAGCTGGAAGCGATATATAAGTAGTTATTCACTTATTTAGATAAGTTCAATATGCCATTTGGTTCTATGTATCACGAAAAGTTACAAGAAACGTTTAAGGGATATAGATGTAATGTCAGTCTATAAGCACTAATTTGTGTCTTTTCTTGGATGTAACTTTGTCTCATTCGCTAGATTTATTATTAAATGTAGTCTCCTTACGGTTTATTTTCGGATTTTCGGATTCATGGCGTTGCTAGCTGTATTGGCTCTACCCAACAAAAAATTACACAAACAGTATGAAATAAAACTAATTTGAAACACTCAAGTAACATTCACATATGATTTATCGGTCATTCCATAATTCCAAAACATTATAACTCACTCTACATAGATTTTGTTACTTTGATTTGTGTTAAGATGCGTCATTTGAAAAGCATGCAACCGAAATTCAGACATTTTTATTGAAACTATTACCAGTAACAACATTTTTACTACGCTTTTCATACAACAGGCTAAAGTTGGGAACACAGAAAAAAACATGTCCCTTACATTCGGTCTTCTTGTTAAATCATTGTCATTTTACCTATGTTAACAGTTAGTTTATAACGTGTGACTTGTTTCTTTATATCTCGGCTTATCGGTTCAAATAAGGCAAATTTAGGTCATTCAAAGATCGTGCAGACAATCTAGTCATGTTTGCTTGCTGTGGCATTAAGCAAGATATCAATTGTAATGTTAGAGGACAGCAATTTCTGCTAGAAACAGAGATGTGAAGAGATATTGATGTTGATCTGATGATCTTTCATAAAACATTATTTTTTGAGAGGAAAAACGGCGAAGGAAACAAAAGAAAAGGTGGATAAGTATTATGGTGCAAATGCTCCTTCAGATTACACCCTTATATATTGGTTTCGAGAGTTTTGTGGTGGCCGCAGCTCCATTACCGATCAATTCCGCGACAGGCCCTCCGATGCGGTTATAGAAGACAATGTCAAAAAAGTTCATGAAATGGAAATATTGGCTAACCGGGAAGTGAAGGTGCGTGAGCTAGCAGATGCCACAAAGGTTAGTACTGAACACACACGCCAAATTGTGGGCGAGATTCTGCATAAGAAAACGTTATCCTGCCGCTGGGTGCCACGCATGCCCACTCTTGTTCAGAAACACGAACACGAGAGCACTTCGAAAAAGTGTTTGGACTTGCTGATGAGAAATTAGAAGGACTTTTGGTGTCGATTGGTTGAGTGCTCCGAAGCGGTCTAGGAAGGCCCAATGGCATATTCTTCGTAGACTACCTCGAAAAGAATAAAACCATCAACAGCGGGTATTGATGTACATTATTGGAGCAATTAAAGGCCGAAATCGCTGCAAACGGCCTCACATGAAGAGAAAAACAATTTTGTTTTTGCTCGATATTCCGCATTCGCCGTATTCACCTGATTTGATTATCTGTTCCCAAACTTCAAAAGATGATGCAGAAGGAGATGTTCGCTCATCACCATGAGGCACCAGGAGTGGAAGTATTGAAAATTGAGCGAAAGGGCATGGGTAAAGTAGTACTCGAACCAAGGACGTTACCATTGCCTAACATCCCACTGCGGGGTAGTTCAAGGCACAGATGAATCCGCCACCTCAACAGGCAATAACAACCAGTTGGATCGCGCTCATGTATCACTGATAGCTTGTAATAGTTTCTAGCGGTAGTTTGTACACACTCTGTTTTGATGTGTACATGGGAGAGGAACCCTCTCCTTTTTGTGTTTGTTTTTATACACAACGTCTGATATTACTCAAGTTTTTTTCAATTCATCTTTAACGTAGAGACCTCGGAGAGAAAACCCGTAAAGCATGGTGACGTTGGCATCGTCCTTGGTTTGAATACTACTTTACCCATGCCCTTTCGCTAAATTTTCAATACTTTTATTTCCATTTTCACAACCTGCCGTACACTGACGGAACTTTCAACACTTTCTCTTCATATCTTTCATTCTAGCAAACATTACTGTCCCCTCTTGATGCCTCATGGTGAAGAGCGAACATCTCCTTCTAAATCATAATTGTTACCCCACGCAGAATACAAACCATAACAATTAGAGTATGTAACTCAAATTATGGCTCATGTAACTGGCAAAAAATTCAGTTCACGTTCACAGTTCACAATTCAACCTCTACAGCTTCACGATTTAGCTACATGGGTCTCCCCCAGGGATCATGTTTAAGCCCCCTTTTATATAATTTTTATGTCAAAGACATTGACGGTTGTCTTGGTGACAACTGTACGTTGAGACAACTTGCAGATGACGGCGTAGTGTCTGTCACGGGACCCAATGGGGTCGATCTGCAAGGACCCTTACAGGATACCTTAGACAATTTGTCTACTTGGGCTCTAGAGCTAGGTATCGAATTCTCTACGGAGAAAACTGAGTTGGTAGTTTTTTCAAGGAAGCATAACCCAGCACAACCAAAGCTTCAAATTTGGGGTAAGCCGATAACTCACTCTATGTCCTTTAAATATCTTGGGGTCTGGTTCGATTCAAAGTGCACCTGGAGATCCCATATTGAGTATGTGAAGCGAAAGTGCCAGCCAAGGATCAACTTTCTCTGCACAATTACCGGGACCTGGTGGGGAGCTCATCCACAAGATCTTCTAACGTTGTACCGGACAACGGTTTTGTCGGTTATGGAATACGGTAGTTTTTGTTTTCAGTCAGCGGCTCGGTCGCACTTCATTAAACTGGAACGTATTCAGTATCGGTGTCTTCGTATTGCGTTAGGTTGCATGCACTCGACTCACACCATGAGTCTTGAAGTGCTGGCTGGCATGTTGCCACTCTCGGATCGGTTTTCAGAATTATCTCTCCGGCTCCTCACCAGGTGTGAAGTTATGAACCCCCAGGTGATCGAAAATTTTGAGAAGCTTCTTGAGTTGAATCGTCAAACGCGCTTCATGACTTTGTACCATTTGTACATAACACAGGATGTCAGCCCTTCGCCGAACATTTCCAACCGTGTTTGCTTCTCCGATTTCGACAATTCGGTTCATTTTGATTTATCCATGAAGCAGGAGCTTTGTGGAATCCCAGAGCATCATCGTCCTATGATTGCTCCTGTGATATTTGCTGCAAAGTTTGGCCAAGTTGATTCCACTAAATCGTTTTTCACTGACGGATCATTGATAGAGGAGTCAGCAGGCTTTGGAATATTTAATGAAATTTATAGCGCCAACCGTAAACTTCAAGCTCCTTGTTCCGTATATGTCGCTGAATTAGCGGCAATACATTTTACGCTAGAAATTGTTGCCTCACTAACACCGGATCAGTACTTCATTTTCACGGATAGTCTCAGTTCTATAGAGGCTATTCGCTCATTGAGGCCGGTAAAGCACTCCTCGTATTTTCTCATGAAAATACAGGAGCTTCTAAGTGCTTTATCTTCGCGTTATTTTATCATCACCTTTGTATGGGTCCCATCTCATTGTTCAATTCCGGGCAATGAGAAAGCGGACTCGCTTGCAAAGGTGGGCGCTATGGAAGGCGATATTTATGATCGACAAATCGCCTTCAACGAATTTTTTACTATTTTTCGTCAACAGTCACTCGTCAGCTGGCAGTATAAATGGAGTAAAGGAGATTTGGGGCGATGGCAACATTCTATCATCCCAAAGGTGTCGAAGAAATCGTGGTTTAGCGGAATGGATGTGGGTCGAGACTTCATTCGTGTCATGTCTCGCCTCATGTCCAATCATTATTCTTTGAACGCTCATTTATACCGGGTTGGGCTGAGCGACAGCAATCTCTGTGAGTGTGGACAAGGCTATCAGGACGCAGATCACGTTATGTGGTCTTGTGCTGAGCATTCTGGAGTCAGATCTGAGCTTTATGATTCCCTTCGGGCTCGAGGTAGACAACCCAATGTTCCAATTCGAGATATTTTGGCTGTACGTGATTTGGAGTACATGAAACTCATTTATGTGTTTTTGACTAACATTAGTCTTAGATTGTAGTTAGTTTAACCTGTATGTTTATTTTAAGTTTTTTTTTTATCTGTGTATGTGTATGTGTTTTTTTTTTCTTTTTCAAAACATGTTCAAGTCAAAAGAAAACCATAAATTGTATAGTTATAAATGTTTCAATAATTTAGAATTTAAATTTAATGTGTTAGGTAAACCATACTTTAAATTCCCACCCTCTTTCCCATCCGTAATTTGTAATTCCTATTAACCTCGAGACGGCCGCGAGTAATCGGTTTTATCCCCCTAACTTTAGTTTTAAGACAAATGATGTATAAAAACATGAAAATTTGGCTCTGTAAAGTTGATTCGATTGAGCCTGTACAAATAAATGATAATTATATAAAAAAAAAAATAAGTTCACAATTCATTGACGCCGCGGAGAAGTTTTTTACAGACGTTCCGGAAAATAACTTTTCGGACGGGATCTAAAAGTTGGGAACTGCTGGAATAAGTGTATCGAGCTAAAGTTTAACTACATTGGATAAATTAAAAAAAAAGATTGTTTTCATTCCTAAGGAGGTTACTTTTCTTCCCACCTAGTGAGCTGGTTAACTACCGGTGGAAGGCACTTGCATCTTAAATATCGCATTCATCAATATATGATCCGGAATCAAAACTTTACTTGCCTTCCGCAGCAAAATGTGGCTAGATTTTTTTTCGTCTCAGAAAAATCCCAACGACCTTAGCTGGGATTTGACCTCTATTTAGTGGGTGCCAAAAAACAGTAATGCTTACCACTAAACCATCGACGCTTGCTCCTGATTAATATTTATATGTTACTAATTGTTCGTGAAATCAAAAGAATTCCTAGAAGAAAGGATGCATTCGATAAAACTATTTGACATTAATTGTGTAACAGGGCTTCCAGCTTAATTTTGCTATATAGAAATATTCAGTTATCCATTTGCTCAAGCTCGATTACAAAACAATTATAATGCGATTGCAGGGAACGATGAAGAATTCACCTCGGCTTTTTTTTTGCACCGATATTTCAGCACGGTCAATATCGGGTGAAAAATGGAAATACTCATGTTGGTGCGTCAACTTTGACGCCAGCTGTAGTCCAAACCACTTGATGGAATTAGTTCACATTATTTCTTATGTATTGTAAGGCTATTGTGAAATTAAAAATATGTTATCTAAATTTTTCACAGAAATACGGAGTTTTTAAATTGGTATGTCCAAAAATGACTTTTTTCACATATGTAATGAAAACTTAAAATTTATAAGCCTGATCAACATACAATTTCGACCACATAAGATCTATACATTGTTCATAGTGTGGTGAAAGTTTCAGCTAAAAATATTGATAATTGACAAAGTTACAGTAGGTTGAACATGGCATTTTTTGGAAGCAAAATTTTGCTCGGCTTTTTTTTTGCTACTGAGTGTAGGTGACACACGTTGTTTTGTTACTGTATAAGGTATTCGCATAGCAAAATATAGCCATAGTTCTTCTTTTTATTTGCCTATCTATAGATGTAATCAACACTGCCAACGAAATTTCATTTTGTGTTTGAACGTCTTGAGGGGGGATATACAATTAGAATGAAAAAAAAAACTCATTTTGGAAAAAAAAAATTCAAGGGGGAGGTTAACCCAAATCAATCGAAACTTTTTTACAATTATAAGTGTATCCAAGTAGAATACAAAAATATTTTTTTCATTTTTTTTCTCAACAAAATGGCGGCCGTTAGAGTGCGTTGAAAAAGTCGTAGTATTTTGCTTGTGTCAGCTCTCCTGGTCGCAGTTTTGATCTGAATCCTGCTATTACGAAAAAAAATTCATTAATTACATTAACAGTTGGTAGATGAACTGAAAAATTAGTAAAAAAAAAACATTTGCACTTTTGACGGAGCTTTTTTGAAAAAAATCCAAATTTTTTCCGCCATTTTATCACATGTTTTCATATTTAATAATAAAGTATCACAATAATTCATATAGAAGGTAATACTATAATAAAGAACTCCTATAAGTTTCAGCTTAATCGAATAATTAGTTTTAGAATAAACTCCAAAAATGCTGTTTTGAGAAAAACGTGTTGAAAGTTTTAATTATCGAAAAATCATCTCTTTATACCTGCTGCGCGCGAAATAAGCGTCTTCGAAAAACGATAAAAAGAAACACTTGCAGTTCGAATTTCGAAAAAAAAAAATGTTTCAGGAGCGCATTCTACGGGAAATTTACGCAACTTTTTATGCAAAAAAAAAAATTTTTTTGGTCATTCAAACTGTATATCCCCCCTCAACTGAATTATAAGAATTGGTTTGTAAATGGAGATGAAAGAACAGTAAGTTTATGACTATAAATGTGTTCAAAAGTTTGGAGAATCCATCCATCCCACATCATGAAATAGCAAAATCATTCGTAGATCTTTTTTCTACAGTAAGTAGCGTTTTAAAATGCTTTCGGAATCGGTTGAGTGTTAATCGGAATGCAGGACCTGGAACGACAATCTCAAATTGCAGAGAAATGCAGTGCTCTGGATGATTAAGTGAAACCATTCCATCTGAAATGTAGCTCAAATGGTGAAAACTTTCTATTCAGTTGTTCAGAAAGTGAAAATAGCGGCAGGATAGGGTAGGTAACGCCTTAAGCACCCCGAGACCCTATTCCAAGCACGGGGTTAACGTTAACCTACAACGCTCATTTTTTGCAGTATGGTGCTTCACTAGATGGAGCACCTACTTACTGTACCTACCCTATATCGACAAAAAAATTTCATTAGGGCCTAACTGACAAAGGTAAACAATGGCTTCTTCCTTAAATTTCTCGTTATTGAAAACTCGCCTAATCAATCCACCACGATCATTTCGAAGAGGAAGTGTTCACCTATCCGATAGAGTTGGAGGCTTACATGGGTAGCTTTTGTGCCACGAGAAATTTACGGAAGAAGCCATTGTTTACGTTTGTCAGTTAGGCCCTAATGAAAATTTTGTGTCGATATGTCGTTAGAAAAAGTAAAAAACTCAAACAGGAGCGAGAAGTAGAAACCTACTACGACAACACAAGCAGATACTAGGTTGCCTGAAAAGTCCCTTTAATATCGAACACGAAAACTTTTTTTTTTTGTCAAATTTGGTTTTATTTCTCAACATACTCTCCTTTTAGGTCGTAGGTCGATACAGTGAGTCCAGCGATTTTCTAATTTTTGTATCCCACCTGAATAGTACTCCTTGGTTTAAGCTATGACCTCATCATTTGAGTAAAATCGCTTACCGGTGAGCCATCTCTTCAGGCTTGGGAACAAATAGAAGTCTGGCGACGACGGTGGGTGGGGAACCAATTGATACTGAATTTCATATAATTTTGCTTAAGTAATTGAGGGTGAATGAACAGGCCCATTGTCGTGATAATAGAGCAAATGCGGGCCGGTTTTTCTTGACTTCATCCTTCAAATGATCCAATAACGCTGCATAGTATGCGCCTGCTATGGTTTTACCTTTTTCAAGCTAGTCGATGAATATTACACCTTGCGCATCCCAAAAAACGAAGGCCACGAACACCTTTCCCACCGATTGTTGCGTTTTCGGGCACTTCGGAGTACTTTCTCCCGGTGAAACCCACTGTTTTGCCTGCTGCGATGACTCCGGTGTGCAGTAATGGATCCAAGTTCATCCATGGTTATGAATCGGCGCACAATCTCCTTCGGATTGCGTGTAAACTTGCTCAAATTCTCCTGAGAGGTTGTAACATGATTGCGTTTTTGGTCCATTGTAAGCAAACGCAGCACCCATCGCGTGCAGAGCTTCTTTATACCCAAAACGGAATGCACGATGTAGCCAACTTGTTCCATTGAAAGGCCTAAAGCCTTAGCTAGCTCTCTCAATTTCGCTTTTGGATCCTCCAACAGTATATCATGGATTTTATCAACGATCTCTGTTGTAGTGACCTCAACTAGGCGTCCAGAACACGGTGCGTCAACGGTGCTAGTACGGCCACAACGAAAATCAGCAAACCACTTATGAATCATTTGAATTGACGGAGCAGAGTCTGAAAAATACTTACCCAGCTTGGCCGCCGTTTTCTTGCGTAGAAAATAGTATTTTCTCAAAACTCGAAACTCGGATTATTTTCATTTTCTTTAAAATCTTGCTGATTGGTCTCTTCTCACTGTTGTCACTAATGAATGCGTGGACAGGAAATTTTGACAGCCGCCATTCAATGAGTGAAGCTCATAGATAATGGTTCACATTGGCGAATACCAACGCCATTTGTAGGAAATTAATGGGACTTTTCAGGCAGCCTAGTAAGCTGTCCGACAAATTGCTGACAAATTTTGACACCGTGGTTATGGATGATGAAAAAAAAACGTCAAAGCCTACTCCAAGCAGCTCCCTTGAGTTTTATAGCACATTACAACGTGGCAAGGTCGATGATTAAATTTAGGCCAAAGAGTTGTGCAAGTTTTCTTAAAAGTACATTGTTTGGCAGACTATATGTAGCTTGAGAAAGCTTCAGAAAGATTTTGATAAAAAAATGCGAGAAGGCTTTAGTACATGTGACTGACGACCCTGCGCAAGATTTAATGGGTGGAATCAAACGCAAAGTGCAAGGATACAAATACAACAAGTTCGAATAAAAATAATTTGATGCAAATTAGTTGTCTATTAATCCTTACGTAAATGGAATTAATGTTATACTGGGAGTTTTTCTTTGAAAAGATAATGCTGTTGGAATATCGTGTATTTCATTGGTTGTATCTATACAAATCACATTAGTACACTCCTTAATGATGAAATTCTGTTTAATTAATGTTTTAAATATCCTAAAGAAAACAAACGTTTGAATTACTCTTTTAAATAAATTATCAATTACAGTCGAGGGAATGTCCTGATCCCTCCATCAGTGGCAAATTAAATCAAGTATGGAATCAACTCATAACATAGGATTATATTGATAAACCTTATTTTGGCTGGCTCCACGGCCTCAATTCAAAGCTTCCCCATCGCATCGAACTGACGCTATATTAAAGTTCAATATCGCATGCTCCAAATTTATCGATATTTATTACGTTTCCAACAGGTGGATCCCGGACATAATGATAAATAAACACAGAATAGAGTATGTGTGCTTTCGATTTATTACCTGCGCTCGATTCCAAATTGGCACATATTGCAAATCATATGTCACGCCTTTTGCCTTAACATCTTCTAGGTGAGTTTTCGGAAAATGGGCAAACTCATTTCTGATTATTAGACTCGCTCGACTGTTGGTTCAATGTGATACGATACCAACCAACCATATACAGAATGATGTAAGCGATGCCTGTGGCACGTGGAAGGATGATGCATATCATACGATACATTGCCTTTGGTTAACTGATGGGTGGTAGTAAACCGGACAAACTACAACCGGATGACAATATTATTCCGACCAATTTGGAGCTTCGCACGAGAGTTTTGCAGATGCCGTCAGTAACTGGATTAAGTTCTGTTTATTTGATTTTTGATGAGTGATGAACAAAAGGCTACCTTTCTCAGAATTTGGTAGTTGAAATTTATAGTGCATCCATAACAGGTACGCAAAATTTCAAAACTGAATTTCACTAAAACGGATTGGTGGGTGAAAATTGGTCGATTATATGGTTTCGTTATTTAAAAGAAAAACACCTTGACGAACATTTTAAAAGAATGATTGAACTTAGAAAGCTAAGGACCATTAAATTAACACTTGACTTGAATGATTTTTAAACTATAAATATAAAAATAACTGAAACACTTTTTTCGAACTATCAATAGAAAACGACAGATCATCCCTTTAAATAGTTTATATGGTGACAGTTAGGCGTAGTTTTTGTGCGACTTATTCAGTGTCAAGTGCTCGACGTAAAGAGGACCTCGCATTAGGTCTATTATTTTTACGAGATGTATTCATGTGTGGGTTTGCATATTTTATTTCCTACCTGTCAGATTACACAGAGGTCACTTATAATTTCACGATGGATTCGGAACGTAAGGTTGAATCAGACATTATCGATAAGGTGATTAATAGCATTTGACTGCAATTTTTATTTTTCTCAGGACGAAAGTATTCATTACTATCAAGCATTCTTATATTACCTATTATAAATTTATAGCTTTACTTATTTATTTTATTTATATTCAGATCCGTACTAACGCCATCGGCCACGTCCTCGACAGTTATTGTTACTAGAGACCAAAAATTCCTCTGTATTTTCCACTGCCACGGGAAGGTTAGTTGTGTTAGTGAGTTCGAATTAGAGTGAGTTAATAGACAGCTTTTATATTAAAAATTTCTGTGCATAGGAAGAGGCAAAGTAACAAAGGCAAAGGCAAAGATGGGAACGGGTCTGTGACTGAGCTCCCAACGATTTGTTCAGTGAGCAAAACGGGTAACCACCGAGTTGTGCAGTTCCGTCTCTCTTTATGCCAGCTTATTTCAAAAGTAAATATGTTCTGAGCCACAGCATCCCAACAATAAGAACAAGGCAATAAACAAGTCAGGCCTATCTGGCTAAAATAGGCCTATCTGTCAATTGATAAGCTTTTGGTAGTGGAATTTACTAGAGATAGTTTGAAGAAGTGTTTCAGTATTTTTTTAATTTCAAAAAGTGATTGAGTGAAGAATTTTTTTAGATTTTCCTAGTTTTCCAATAAGAATGGTTTTACTAGTATTCTCGTAAAAGGCTTAAAAAAAGTGAAGTTCAAATAACCACCAAGTGTATAAAGCATGATTGACCGCCAGAGGTTGCTACACCGTTATTGCCAGATCAGCAGTTATTACACAAAGAACCATAAAAAGAGGCTTGGGACTAAAGTTCTGTCCAGTTAGAATCCGGAATCACTTATTGTGTTATTGCGGCACGGAAAGTGACCACTGCAAGAATTCTTTTACAGTGGTTTGTTTACCTTTGCACCTTTCTGTGGTATAAATATCACGGTGTTTCGTGCAGTGAGTCAAAAGTTATTCCAGATGGAAGCCGAGAGGAGAGAATTCGTTTGCGAGCAGAATACCGTTCTTATCGAGCCAGCAAACAACCAAACAGAAGGTTGAAGCAAAGTTTCGTCACCAAAACTTGAGCTCGGAAATTGTTCCAGCATTTTATGACGAAATACCGAAGATGCCTGCTCATCGACGATGAATCCCACGTCAAAATGGATTTCGGATAGCTTCCTGGTCAAAAATTCTACATGGCGACGGCACGAGGAGATGTTCCTGCAAAGTTTAAGTTTGCTTTTAAGGACAAATAGCATAGCATAGCATAGCATAGAACATTTGCACAAAGCGTGGGGGAGACACCGAGATATGCCTATCCACATCCACTCAACATTTCGCCAAAAATGTAAAGTGTCGTAGACCCGCTTCTCTTTGCGCACCTGGCCACGTCCTTACAACTGTTTGAAAAATTGATAATTTTCTTGAAATCTAATGCCGAAAGTGCTGGAAACCCACTCACCCCCCCCCATAGACGTTCAAGAGATTAAAAATTGGTGAATATCAAAATTTTATTTGTGGAATGTTTCTATATGTTCAACATAGTAATATGGTTATAAATAAATTTTATTTTGAAGTAATTAATAATGATTAACATATGATAATAATATGCCGCTTGGTGCCGCTTCACAGTTCCTCCATTTTTTTTAAATTAATCATTTATTTGTACAGGCTCAATCGTATTAACTTTACAGAGCCAAGTTTTCATATTTGTATACATCAGGTATCTTAGAACTAAAGTTACGGGGATGGAGCCGATTACTCGCGGCCGTCTCGAGGTTAATAGGAATTACAAATTACGGATGGAAAGAAGGTGGGAATTTAAAGTATGGTTTACATAACACATCAAATTTAAATTCTAAATTATTGAAACACTTATAACTATACAATTTATGGTTTTCTTTTGACTTGAACATTTTTTGAAAAAAAACACACACATACACAGAAAAAAAAACTAATACTAAACATACATGTTAAACTAACTACAATCTAAGGCTAATGTTAGTCAAAAACACATAAATGAGTTTCATAAACTCCAGATCACGTACAGCCAAAATATCTCGAACTGGTACATTGGGTTGTTTACCTCGAGCCGGAAGGGAATCATGAGGCTCAGATCTAACTCCACGATGCTCAGCACAAGACCAAATAATGTGATCCACGTCCTGGTAACCTTGTCCACATTCACAGATTTCCCGAAACGAATGCCACATACATGGTAAAGTGTCGTCAATAAATAGTAATAATAATAACATTCACAGAGATTGCTGTCGCTCAGCCCAACTCGGAATAAATGAGCGTTCAAAGAATAATGATTGGACATGAGACGAGACATGACGTGGATGAAGTCTCGACCCACATCCATCCCCCTAAACCAAGATTTCTTCGACACCTTTGGGATGATAAAATATTGCCACCGCCCCAAATCTCCTTTACTCCATTTATACTGCCAGCTGACGAGAGACTGTTGACGAAAAATAGTAAAAAATTCATTAAAGGCGATTTGTCGATCATAAATATCGCCTTCCATAGCGCCCACCTTTGCAAGCGAGTCCGCTTTCTCATTGCCCGGAATTGAACAATGAGATGGGACCCATACAAAGGTGATGATAAAATAACGCGAAGATAAAGCACTTAGAAGCTCCTGTATTTTCATGAGAAAATACGACAAATGCTTTACCGGCCTCAAGGAGCGAATAACCTCTATAGAACTGAGACTATCCGTGAAAATGAAGTATTGATCCGGTGTTAATGAGGCAACAATTTCTAGCGTAAAATGTATTGCCGCTAATTCAGCGACATATACGGAACAAGGAGCTTGAAGTTTACGATTGGCGCTATAAATTTCATTAAATATTCCAAAGCCTGCTGACGCCTCTATCAATGATCCGTCAGTGAAGAACGATTTAGTGGAATCAACTTGGCCAAACTTTGCAGCAAATATTACTGGAGCAATCATAGGACGATGATGCTTTGGGATTCCATGAAGCTCCTGCTTCATGAGAGAACTCCACCATTGAAAAGGGTTGGCTAATCTCATCTATCGAATTCGTGTTTTCGCGTTGAATCATCCGTGCCGGCACAGAATCTGAACAAACTTTTCGCGCGAACTTGAGGATCCATTGGTCCGAGTACTCTTCGCTCTCGTTGTTCGTAGTTCGGTTACGCAATCTTCGCGCCGTGTTCCAAAGAGTACTCATCGACGTTTCGCGCGATAGCCCGTTCACGAATGTTCGCCAGTAACCGCGTTTCATGGCCTTGATGAGACTCTTAAGTTCGCGTTCGAGAGCCGTGTATACTCTGATGTGCTCAGGTGTTCCACGTCTACGGAAAACTTCAAACTGCTGATCCCACCATGGAGAAGGAGGTTTCCTGCGAAATGACGTTCCTGGAACTGGTCGAGTGGGGATCTTGAATCACATTCCATGTGCAATCCAACGATAATGAATTCGAACAAAGTGTGAGGTCTAATCTACTGCCAACTGAGGATGTACCAGCCAAACGTGTTACTTCTCCATTGTTAAGTACTGTCATATAGAAGTTGTCACAGAGGTCATATATTAGGGAAGACCGGTTGTCATCGTACAGTTCTCCCCAGCCTGTACCGTGAGAGTTAAAATCTCCCATGACCAACCGCTGAGCAGGAAGAACCGAACAAACATCAGAGAGTTGTTTTCGGTTAATGGAGGCTCTTGGAGGAATATAAACGGATGCAATGCAGAGGCTTTTATTTTTAATAACAGCCTGACATGCGACAACTTCAGTACCTGGAATAGGAGGAAAATTCACTCTATAGAAGGAGTAGCACTTTTTGATCCCCAAAAGTACTCCCCCTCCACGCGAATCCTCACGATCAAGACGAATAATATTTAAATCATGAATCGGAAGATTGATTTCGGAAGAGAGCCATGTTTCACAAAGAGCGAATGCATCACAACCGGTAGTGTGAGCTAAAAATTTGAATGATTCCAATTTAGGAATCAAACTTCGACAATTCCTTTGTAGAACAGTGAGCAAATCCCCGACCTCATTTGGAAAATTATCCATCGAAGGAAATGATAGCTGCAAGGAGGGGCCACTTAATTGTCAATTGCTTTAAAAAAGTCTTCACTGTTGGAAGCATTGCCAAAACAATGCTTTTGAGAGGGTCAGAAATTTCGAGGTACTTGAAGATACCTTCAGCAATGTCATCAAATGAGAACAGCCCACTAGAGGAGGGGCCTTCTGTTCTTAAACTTGGGGCTTCAGGGGTTTTGGATGTCCCCGGGAGAGATGGAAAGTCCTGGCTGTAGTTAGTACTACGAAAACCAGGTGGACTAGGGTTTTCTTTTTTTCCACCTTTTCTTGAATTGGGCAAGCTGGTTTTGGGCTCCGGCTCAGCAACTTTCCGTGGGCGAACGCGTCTTCGCTTTCGTGAAGCACCTCCCGGAAAACTGACTGATGTTCCCTCTTCAACCAAATCAAAGTCAGACTCGTCATCTGACAGAGGAGCAAAGGGGTTTGTATTGGCATCGGGTGATGGTGAGGCTTTTCTCACCATTTTGGCGAAAGATTGCCTGGAACGCTGTTTTAGTGAGCGTTCTAATTGTTCCCCGCGTTGCTTGTACGCCGGGCACGACGAGAGAGCATGAGGAGCAGTACCCTTACAGAAAGCACATTTTAGTGTGCTGTCTGCGCAGGCGCCATCCTCATGTCTCTCTCCGCAGTTGGAGCAGCGTGCCTTATTGCCGCAATGGGAGGTCGTACGTCCCATCTGCTGGCATTTCTGGCAGATCATTACCCGAAGTACGAACAACCGCACAGGTAGTCGAAGTTTTCCCAACTCGACGTATTGAGGGAGGGCTGAGCCAGAGAAGGTCACACGAAACGAGTCTGACGGTGTGAACTTTTTTTCGCCCTTATTGGTCGATACTGTGCCCAGTTGACGCACATCCAGTATCTTGACTGGAGACAGCAGAGGGTTCTTAAACCGACCAACCCCCTGCTTCAGCAGTACCTCATGGGTCAGACTTGAATCGGTGACCACACCTTCAATTTCAATACCCCGAGCTGGGATATACAGTCATATATATATATATATATATATATATATATATATATATATATATATATATATATATATATATATATATATATATATATATATATATATATATATATATATATATATATATATATATATATATATATATATATATATATATATATATATATATATATATATATGTATATATATATATATATATATATATATATATAGAAATATATATATATATATATATATATATATATATATATATATATATATATATATATATATACATATATATATATATATATATATATACAGCATATATATATACATTTATTGTCAAGGGAAGGATAGTTTTGTGTTAGGTAAGGTAGGTTATTTTTAGATCCTGGATTCACTGTGGCAAGTGATGCGATCAATGAGAGGCGCAGTAGACTGCTTTTTATTTTAGATCTAGTGGTGATAGAAAGAGGCAAGTGACAAATGACAACAAGGAAGGGGACGGGCCTGGGATTGAACTCCCAACCATCTGCTCAGTAAACAGAACTGATAACCACTGAGCTATCCAGCCACGCCTATGATGACGTTATTGTGTTGTACCTAAAAACTGGTGTACTGATGATAAAGTGTCCCAAACAACATTGATAATAAAAAAAAACGAACATAAAATGTTATCAGCCTGACGACACTGATCTTAGTCGACCTGCAAGACTATACACTACAGTAGCGTGCTTGCCACCGCGTGGGTAGTCACCCGTACAAGCATTTCTTCAGGTCCGTTGGGGGAGCACTTAACGTCAACTTACGATCTTGAAATTTAAGTATGTTTGTTTTCTACTCAAGATGAACATTTCAAGAGGTGGAATTCTTGACATGGCAATTTATTTCAAAATAAGGGATGGCCTAATATACACCCGATACTCAAGGTTAAAAAGCTGAGAGACAGCAATCTCATTAGCCTGCTTAAGGTTGGAAACGACGACCCGAAGTTTATTGGGCCTCACTTTGATTATCTCGGTCACGGCCGAGAATCGCTTCGTCAGATCATTGCTGATCTGATAAATGTTCAGAGGTTTCGATTTGGGCTGAAAATAAACAACCCTAGGACCAGCTGAATCAGCTGGATAGGCTCGCGATCGCGAAATAATATTCAATGATCTAAATGAATTGAAAAACACCTATACATACAATGCAATAAAATATCGATGCTATCTGGAATTAACTTCCTTGTAACCTTGAAGCAGATAAAATTTTATTATTATTATTAATGTTTTAATAATAAATTTAATGTGGTTATAATAACAAACAATGATGATATGACGAAACTAATATGATGTGCTAATGAAATACAAAATAATGCAATTTTACATGCAATACTAAAATGCAGCTTTTTGTCTTCTCCGCTGCGGTGTTAGATGATTGAAACTCTGAAATGGCAAAAATTACCATAATGATATAATGGGAAAAAAAAATAGGAACTTAAAACCCAAAAACCGAAACTTAATAAATCCACAATAAAACTAAAAAAAAAGTAAAAATAAACTTGAATTCTTCGATAACTGCTGGGAATTGAACCACTGAATGTTTGTCGCAAAATTAACCGAGCGGTTTACGGAGCTAAGTTAATCAAAGGTGAAGTTGACTGTCCCGCTCTGCTCGAGCGTGTTCGTTTTTACGCCCCGGAACGTCTTTTGCTGTCAAAAGAATTGTTACAGGTACCACCAACGAATACTGACTATGCAGCAAATGATCCCATCAATTCTATATGTAGACTATTTGTAAAAGCATGTAACGTTTTTGATTTTAATTTGACGACTGAGACATTATGACAACACTTGTACAGTTCGCGTATCTTTAACTAATTAATTTAAATTAATTTCACTGATACCACGATGTCAGATGAAAACTATCATAATAAATAAAATAAAAACAAAAACTCAAAACGTCTTGTTTTCTACGGTGCCCATAAATGATTCTTTGTGTCTGTGAAATAGAAAACGAAGGATCATCAACAATAATAGTTTTTGAATTTGGTCGAGCAAGGTAGGGATATAGCAAAAATGAGTGACCCAATAAGTTCCACACTACCCGTATCACTGGTTATCTCGGTCACTCATACGAACATATGGGTTCGTCTCGTTCCACGAGACGATTGACCAGTGTGGAAGTGTGCGAATGCTCTCCCGATTGTTTGACGATCGTGGGTCAGCTGGTCTTTGATCAAGTAGTTATCAGTAGACATAAATAAATCGCCGCGGATACAACACCGTCGTTTATTAGAATAAAGTTTTTCTGTTCGCGCAAATAAAACGGGTTTTTGAAGCAAAATAACGAGTTCAATGTGCAAGGTGTCCGAAGAACAGTGTTGAGGCGCGAACAGAATTATTAAATCTGCTAAAGATTGGAAAACAAACATTTTTTTGTAGAATTTGTCGTATATAATCATTTCTTAAAAAAAGAAACGTGATAAACCTGTTTATCTTTTCAAATACATAACGTGAATAAGGTGGGCTAAAACTTACAACAATGCATGTGCGAGCCTAAAAAAGAATAAAAAATATTATGAAGGGATGTTAAAAAATAAAATGTGAATAACAATTATATTTGTAATGTCTGCATGTCTACAGATTGTGGTCCTGCTGCAATTGTAGCTGATCATAGCCACGAGGGAAAAATAGTTAATATTATTATACAATACTTGGGAATTCCTGGATGACCTGAAATTAAATACCGTATAAAGAATACTTCAATTTTCATCATGCAAAAGACAGTACATCCCAAATCTCGACAACCTGAAACCAATTTATATTCAATAATATACTCAATATCCTTCAATAATATAATAATATAATGCAAAAAAATAAATAAAGATAAAACATATATTTTGCCTCTATTTCCTGTAATGTCCTTTCATGTTATTAGGATGGATGGATCCCAAAGCACGCTATAAATACGAACCTAATATGAATAGTAAAGTTCTTAAAATGAACTCCAGGCACACGATACTCTGTAGCAGGTGGAAAAACTACTTGATGTGATATTTCCACAATGGAACTGACTTTTAGTTTCGGGTCTTGACCAAGAATCCCTACTGAGCCCTTGCGGCACGACAAGCGGGTCAGTTCAGTGCAAGGAAAGTATGCTTTTATGGACAAAGTTGCCAAACAACTGATGATTTGGCAAGGGAATGCAGCTGCGGAGCAAAGATAAAAGCGTGACGAATAAGACGATGGACTCCAAGCTGTACAAAGAGCAATGCCTCAAAACCGCGTACTACCTTTCATTTAAGCCCATAAAAATCCCTTGATAATAACGTAGATTTCATCGATAAAACACAATCCACCCAACTGCCCGCAGTTCCGGCCCATCGAGAGCTTTTGGGCAGAAATAATGCGAAACTTAAGAAAAGTAGAAAAAACGGCTCAGGACGCGATTCAGATAACCAACATCCCAAGTAGCACACTACCGTTTTAATTAGTTGTAGTAACTTGATCATGACTTGACTAGTCATATTTATGTTATCTCAACCGAATGGCAACAAGTTTGCTACTAGGGATGTGGAACAAATATGCCACGGAAGTTGACTCCGGAGGTGTGCAGCGTTTGATGAGCGGAGAAATAAAGAAAAAAGTGCAAAGTTTCATTAGAAACGCAGAGAAAAGATTTGTAGCGATATTTTTTTCTCAAAGTGAAGTGATTTACCTTTCTTTTGATGTATTAAACATATATGTACTTCAAGTGGTTACCGAGATACAGATGATTTTTTTATTCCGGATTCTAAATGAACATAGGTTTAGCATACATCCTCAATCTAATCTAATCTAATCTCACACTTACGCATCCAATTCTTGAAGGCATCCTGGAAAATGATAGTTTCTAGAATACATATTTTTTCTTGTCATCGGCCAGGCCAACTGCGTAGTATGTGCCGCAGAGAGGATTCCAAGAACTAGAGCGATTCCAGAAAGATCTAAAATCACTCTACTACTCTGAATCAAGGGAAGGAAGAAAGCGTGGACGTCCCGTACCAAACGCTTTCATGTAGAATTAAACAGTGTGATAATTTGTATTTTATCGTTGGGAACATATATGCTAGAAAGATTAGTTTATGCTCCTTTTGCCTGTGGGTAACTTTTGGTAAAGCCTTTCAATAATTGCCAAGGCTATAGCGACTTATCTCGCTTAGGTGGACTAAAACTTACGACGATGTTATAATATAAAATCAGAATAATATGTGCACTGTCTGCATGACTTTCGATTGGGTTCCTGCTGCAATTGTAAATGGACTTGCATTATCATTGCCATGGAGGAAAAAAAAATTCATACAATACTCGAAATTCCATGGATGATCCAAAATTATATACCGCATAAATATTAAGAGCATGCTAGCTTACCAGGGTCGCGCTGCCTACATTGCGTTGATTAGACTGCCTTCTAAGGTGTAGCTGACGAGATACACCATTTCTGACTCAGCCGCTGGTGCACAGACGCTCAACACGCACCTCTTCAATCTAGCTGAAGTAAGAAGGACAACAGTGCCCACGCTGCCCTACCAGTTAAGTACGCAGCCCTTAGCTGGCGGTATTTGTCATCTCTTGACCCGTGGAAGCATGAGGTAGGAACTTGTGAGGACCAGAGCTATGTTGTGGGGACGCACGCTCCATCACAGTTGTCACACACACACAATCAGACTAAGGCCGGCATGGCCTCTGCTGTGCACAGAAGTTGTCGCCATTCTATTCGGTCCATGGCTGTCACTCGCCAGCCTCGCTGTCTGCGGAGGGTCCGCAGGTCACCTTCTACTTGATCGATCCACCTTGCTCGTTGCGCGCCTCTTCTTCTTGTACCTGTCGGTTCGTTTTCGAGAACCATTTTCACAGGGCTGTCGTCCGACATTCTAACGACATGCCCAGCCCATCGTAGTCGACCGATTTTTGCGATGTGTACGATGGGAGGTTCTCCCAGCAACTGGTGCAATTCGTGGTTCATTCGCCTCCTCCACGTTCCGTCTTCCATCTGCACTCCATCGTAGATGGTACTCAGCACCTTCCGTTCAAAGACTCCAAGGGCGCGTTGGTCCTCCACTAGCAATGTCCATGTTTCGTGGCCGTAGAGAACTACCGGTCTAATTAATGTCTTGTAGATGGTCAACTTTGTGGTTCGGCGAACTTTGTTCGATCTTAGCGTCCTTCGGAGTCCAAAGTAGGCACGATTGCCAGCCATAATGCGCCTTTTTATTTCTCTGCTGGTGTCGTTATCGACGGTCACCAATGAGCCCAGATACACGAGTTCGTCTACTACCTCGATTTCATCACCGTCGATCTGAGCTCGTGCTAGGAGGCTAACATTGTCTTCTCGTGTGCCTCTTCCCTTCATGTATTTTGTTTTCGATGCATTAATCACAAGCCTAATCCTACCAGTTTCAGCCTTAAGTCTGATGTACGTTTCCCCCATCGTCTCAAAGTTACGTGCTACGATATCAACGTCGTCGGCGAAGCCAAATAGTTGGACAGACTTCCTGAAAATCGTGCCACTCGTGTCTATCCCAGCTATTCGAATCACACCGTCCAGTGCAATGTTAAACAACAAACACGACAATCCATCACCTTGCCGTAACCCTCTCCGAGATTCCAAGGGACTCGAGAGCGTCCCTGATACTCGGAACGACACACATCACTCGATCCATCGTTGCTTTGGTCAACCGCGTCATTTTTTCCGGAAATCCATATTTGTGCATGATTTGCCATAGCTGGTCTCAATCGATTGTATAATACGCTGATTTGAAATCGATGAAAAGATGATGTGTGGGCACGTTGTATTCGCGACATTTTTGCAGCACTTGCCGAATCGCGAAAATCTGGTCCGTAGTAGCGCGGGCACCCATGAATCCCGCTTGGTATTGCCCCACGAACTCCTTTGCAATTGGTGACAGGCGGCGGCATAACATTTGGGAGAGCAACTTGTAGGCGGCGCTCAGCAGCGTGATTGCACGATAATTGCAGCAATCCAGCTTGTCGCCCTTTTTGTAGATGGGACACACTATTCCCTCCATCCAATCCTCCGGTAAACATTCCTCCTCCCAAATCTTGGTAATTACCCAGTGCAGCGCTTTGGCCAGTGCTTCACCACCGTATCTCAATAGCTCGCTTGGGAGTTGGTCAACACCAGCGGCTTTGTTGTTTTTCAACCGAATAATTTCCTCCTCAACTTCCTGAAGGGTTGGGGTCGGGGTCCTGTCATCTTCTGCGCGTGTTCCTAGATTTATTACTGAGTCACTTTCGTTCACTGTAACATTACCGTTCAGGTGCTCGTCCATCACAGTTGTAGACTCACCATTTTGCAGCCCATAGCTTTAGCATACATCCTCAATGTGTAAAAACTGGTGATCCAAAACTAAGGCAATACCGGCGCCGGTTTCGCTCGAGTGCAAGTCAAGTAAGAAATGCGTAGGAATATGTTGACGTGATACTCGTTTTATTGGAAGCCGAGAACCTCTGTTCCACGAGGAATCACTGGTTTGTTGGATAAAATGGTTGGGTTTGCAGCGGGATCCATTTTGGTAAACGGTGTGCTGAGTTTAACTGACGTCGGCAGCGAATAAGATATTTATCTATGTTCCCGATTTATTCTCTGTACAGAGATGTACATAAGAGCTAATCAAATTTTGGCACCGATTTAAACCAACAGTAAGGATGCTGTTGGGGCCACTCACAAGTGTTATGGATGGTTTATTACAGCAGAATACAAAAATATGTTAAAACATCGAGTAACATCGGTCCTCAAACCGGTTTAAACCAACAGTATGAATGCTGTTGAGGCACTCAATGGTTTATTTCAACAAAATACAAAAATATGTTAAAACATTAAGTTTGAGGAACGATTTTAACCATTAGTAAGAATGCCGTTGGGGTCACTCACAAGTGTGCACACTTAGATTTTTTTTACAGAAATCTGTAAAGTTTTACCGAATTCTCAACAGCTGAACGTTTGGTAATCCGATTTGACGGATTTGGGTGAAATTTTACAGATATCTGTAAAAAAATTACCGGATTTCGGTAAAATTTTACCGAAATCTGTAAAATCGGATTACCGAACGTTCCGGTGTTGAGAATTCGATAAAACTTTACAGATTTCTGTAAAATAATCTGAGTGTGTGGGTGGATAATAGAAAAAGGCCTTTTGCTACACAGCAGTAACGAATCTACACTATCTGGAATCACCCTCCCTATAACCTTGAACCAGATAACATTTCTTTAAGATTATTTTTCGTAGTAAAAATAACAATGATATGCAATTATAATAAGATTACCACATACCTTTAAACAGCTCAACCGGCAGGCGATGAATGCCCATACTGAAATGTGAAGGTCGTGATGGAAATAACACGATGTTGTAAAGAAACACCAAACAATGTTCATATAATAATGAAATGCAGCTATTTGCCTCTGCCGCCGTGGTGTTAGATTATCGAAGCTCTGAAATGGCAGAAATTCCAACGTGATTCGAAATAAAATCAATCACCAGACAGCCCAGCAGAAAAGCAAAGAAAATTTAAGCAAACAACAATGCGGAATAAATCTCATAGGAGTATGATCATTGCCCAAAAAACGGAACATAATAAATCCGAAATAAAAATATAAAAAAAAAAAAAAAAATGAAAGGAAATTCGAATTCTTAGACAACTCCTGTTTCTCACTGGGCCCCTAAATGAATCTCTACGTCTGTGAAACAAAAAATGTAGGGCCATAAGCAATGTTAGTTTTTGAATTAATTATTGAGATGAAGATTTTTTTTGAGCATCCGACGTATATGATCCTTTCTTAAAAAATGTGAACAACCTTTTTTTTTTCTTTATTAAAGAGACTTTTAGCCTCCTGGGCTAGTTCGTCTCTTGTGAACAACCTTCCTATATTTTAAAATACATAACGTCAGTTTGGTGGGCCGAAAATTGCAACGATGCATTAATGCGAATCTATAAATAGCTTTAAAATACTGCGAAGGAACGTTATAATACAAAAGGGTAATAACAATAATATTTGTACTGTCTGCATATCTGGAGATTGTGGTCCTGCTGCAATTGTATACGGAAGAGCATTGTTGTAGCCATGAGGGTAGAAAATAATTAAAAATTTCTATACAAAACTTTAGAAGTCCATCGATGAATTGGAATTATATACCGTATAAAGAATCCTTCCATTTTTCGTGGTAGGGTAAGATTTCAGCATGCTACCTTAGCGGGGTCGCGCTTCTTTCATTGCGTTGGTAAGGCTGCCTCCTAAGGTATAGCTGACGAGATACAGCGTTTTTTACTCAACCACTGGATGCCAGGACAGACGCTGATTGAGCCGCATCTCCATTGTTGGCAGACGCTCGGAGCGCACCTCCTCAATCTAGCTGTAGTCAGAAGGACAATAGTGCTTAGGCTGCACTACCAGCTAAGTACGCAACCTTTAGCTGGCGGTCTTTGTTATCTCTATCCCGTAGAAGCATGAGCTACCCAAGAAACCACGAGGCTGTAATAGCGTGCATATATAGGGCATATGTATTACGTCTAGTGCATCATTGAAGTTGAATTAAAGCTGAAAGGGGCCCCACTAAGGTCGAACTAATGCTGTATCTTTTGTAATGCCATAAGACATTGCTAAAGCAGCATTATTCCATTGGTAATGCATCACTACATTTTCAAGCTTATCTAACGCTTTACTACCTGACAACTGTTGAATTGATGCGATCTCGCATCACCGATGTTGATTTTGGGTTGAATAAGTGCAATAATATAATGCTTGTGGTTACTTGGGTAGGTACTTGTGAGGACCAGAGCTATGTTGCGGGAACGCACGCATCATCCCAGTGGTCGACTCACCGTTTTGCAGCCCGATTGTAAAGTTGACCGCATATTAAGCGATAAACACCAAGTAGGACCTAATATTATTTTTTTCCTATAGTAAACTTTGAAGTCATCATTGCATACTACAGAATTACCGTGTTGAAGGTACCAACCAGTGTTGAAACGTTGGGACGAATGAATTGTCGTTCTTTTCATTCATTCATCTTTCATTTATTATTCGTTCATGGATTTTTAGATTCTTTCATTCATCAGTAATATATAATTTGAAAAGATTGGATACCATTTAAAAATGAAAAGAGGGGATACTATTTGAGTATAAATAAAAAAAGGACAAATTTTGTTTAAATTTCAATTTAAAAATTACTTTGTACCACCCGACCCATAGTTTTAACAGTACCAATGGGACTTCACTTTTTCATCTATTGAAAAGCTGACGTAAATACGGAATAATGGCTTAAGAATTGATGATATAAGTAGATTGAATTTCGATGGTAATATCAGTATCGCACTGACATTGATTCCTTCAAAAACCGTAAATGTTCAGATAATCAAAATCGATATTGTCAAAACTTTGATCATTATGACATTTCGATACTACAAAGCTCATAAATAAAAAAAAAATTCTTGTGCGGCTTGGCCTGACATGATCTCTATCGCATAAACATTTATGGAAAATGTAATGAGTAAGTAGGCGCTTTATTATGAATATTTTTACAAAGAAAATCTGTACAATCAAAGCATCCCTGATAGTTCGTTTTAAGCAAACATCAGAGATGTCTGTCGAAATTTCCTTTCCGCATAAAAACCTCTAGTTTCTAAAACATCTATTAGTTCCTTGTTAAAAACTATGCATTGTTTTCCATATTTAAGATAGAAGAAAATTTATGAAATATATATTATTTTATATTGAATAAAGCTTATGGAATAAAGCACTGAATTTGTTCCAGGTGTTTAATATTAGTTTATTGCTTGTTATTTTAATATACCCGGGTTTATGATTGTTAATAACTGATCTTAACAAAAGCCGTCTTACCCGCTAAGTGGGCCGTCTCTAAGTGGGCATCTGCTTGAAATAATTCAAAAATCTATATATTTTTAAAAACGGAAACAAGAAAATATTGAAAACACCTCTTCAATTTCTTTGTAATTTATGTTGGCAGGCACAGAAAAAAAGTCTAACTTGCGCGTAAAATTTTCCATCGATTAATTCCAAGCCAAAGCTGGCGTAAACAACGAAATTGTTTGAAATCCTTAGAATGTTCGCAGTCTTTCATACAACAGGCGTTAACTGGCTAAAATTTACATGAAATATCCCATTATTTTCTACCAAATCTAGGATTCCCTTTATGTACACTAGTTAATGCAGAAAATTAAATGTTAGACGGGATGCCATTACGTAAAAGGCTACTAAACCAAATGAGGCAATATGCAGGTAGCCTTAAGGCCGAATGATCATAAGGCTGAATTTTAAGAATAGAATAATAATCATACTATTTCACGAGATCATCCTATGCAAGTATCCTGTTCCGAATGCGATACTATGATTGAGTGGTAAGCAAAAATCAATGTCCAGGGAGTGGAGTCATTTTGTTCAACGAAAAATGTCTATACCAGACCAGGACCAAAACATAGCAATAAATACACACATTTCACTCATAAAACACGACGCGAGCTTTGTCGCATCACTTATGGTCATTACAAAAAATATATACAAACAGTATATACAAAAAATTTATATAAAATTTACCTATTATTGTCGATCGATTGTGGGCTCGATACTGCCCATCAATAGGAAAATGTCCAATCTGTAGATGAGATAGCAATAGTAAGAGGGATACAAGTGATAAATATAATTTAAAATGAGTTATTAATTCTTCAAATAGATTCTCGTTATTAAGCCTCAAAGAAGCTACAAACTAATGCAGCTATTATCGATTGTATTATAATCTATCTAAATTTACTAATAAACCGAATAATGCAGCGTGATGCACATACAATATTCACACGTTATATTCTAACAGTTTAAACAGGTAAAATAATAATGCTTTAACAAGAATACCGTGGACCCAATATTTTTTTTTAAAACCGTGCAATATCGTAGTTGCTACTCCTTTATTGATCAGAACTTGTGTAATTGCACAGAGAACCATGTAGATGGAGCTTGGGAGTAGCTTTACATTTTAAATGTACAAGTTCACTAATTCTGCCTATAGATCAGTATCGGCACCGGCCACGTCCTCACGGTATTTGGGGAGGGGGGAAGTTTAGTTTAACAATCGTTGTTATTAGAGACCGTGATCACCACTGCATCTCTACAGTTGCCAAGGGAAGGATAGTTGTGTTAGTGAGGCAGATTATTTTTAGATCATGGATGCACTGTGGTAAGTGAAGCGATCAATGAAAGAAAGCGCAGTGACTTTTTTTTTATTTTACACTGATAGGCAAAATAAAGTCCCCACCTCCTCGTTTTTTCAATTTCTCTTCTTTCTTTCAATTTCAAAGTTTACTTGGTTCTAAATAAAGTAAACACAGTGTAGTTTTTTTTCTTATTTTATTTTTTATATTCTTTTTAAGTTTCACTTATGGAATACTGAAAAAAAAGAAGTTTTACTTAGAGAAAAACAAATCAATTTCTGTTGAAAAAAAAAAAGAGGGACAAAATAAAGTGCCCACTTCAAAAATGGATATGTTTTCGATAAGTTTCCATTGGAAGACCCCTTGATTGTTTATGTTTTGATATTTTGACATGTTTTGAAGCAAACGGCTCAACCTGGTGCATTTGTATACGTGATAGCATTTGATTCAATTGAAAAAAAATGGAGAACGCAGTGCCTTCGAAAGCAATTCTCTTGTGTATCCGAAAATTGCTCGTTCGTGATGTACAAAACGGTGAATCGCACCGGGCTGTCGCTAAGAAGTACAGTAACAGTAAGGCAGCGGTTGGCAAAATTCTTCTGAAGCTTAAAACGTTTGGATCAGTGGTAGATCGCCCTGGCAGAGGCAGGAAGCGGAAAACGGATGCGAGAACGGACACCAAGATCATGCGCGAAGTCAAGAAGAACCCGAAGGTAACTGTCCGCGAGATCCAGGAAACCCTTCAGTTATCAGTTTCCGGTCGAACTGTTCGTCGCCGTCTCGTAGCACAGGGGTTGAATATCAAACTTGCCCGGAAGCGCCCATTTATCAGCAAGGCAAACAAAGCCAAACGGCTTAAGTTTGCTAAGGAGAATGCTGATAAGCCCCTAGAGTTGTGGAAAACGGTTCTCTTGACGGACGAATCAAAATTCGAGCTGTTTAACCGAAAGCGGCGGGTTCGTGTTTGGTGCAGATCGGGAGAGGAGCTTCAGGAGCGCCACACCCAAAGCACGATGAAGCATGGAGGAGGAAATGTGATGTGGGGTGTTTTTCGTGGGGTGGAGTGGGAAGCATTGTGAAAATCGACGGGATAATGACGGCAGATTCTTACATCAACATCCTGCGAGAAAATCTGGAGGTTTCGCTGATCCAGACGGGCCTTGAAGAGGAGTTCGTATTGCAGCAGGACAACGACTTGAAGCATACTGCCAAGAAGAGCAAGTCTTTCTTCCGGTCTTGTCGGATCAAACCGCTGGAATGGCCTCCACAAAGCCCGGACCTCAATCCCATTGAGAACTTGTGCGATTCTCGATGCCAGGGTTGACAAAACTGGTGTTACCAATACCAATACCAACGTATAACACACACCTAGTAGACGGACAAGGACATTTTCGGGAAGCGAAAAGTTGTATCGGATGGAGTGGAGGCTTCGTTGTGTTTGACTTACGTTGTCGCCGCTGACCACATGACCAATGAACTCAATTTTTAACAGCATGACCCGAGGGCCAGCAAAAAATAGTAATTTGTAGTAAATTGATTCTTCGCAGCATTGAATATAACATTTATTTTCCCTTTTGAGGATGCAAACAGTCATCACTATTTTCTGAACAAGCGTCAGCGTGATTCAAATTTTAAAGCATTTTTTTCGATCAAAATCAAAATACTGTATACACGGAGAACACAGTGAACACTTGAACATTATTTTGATTTTTAACGAAAAAACTGGTATTGAATTCTGTAAACTGTTTAAACCTTATGAACACTTATTGTTGTATCCATTCGCCATTTCGTTTTGCCACGATGAAACTGTGGTATAAGTATCGTTTCTCTTTAAATACAATCTACGATTCATTCCTAATTTTGGTAACATTCCGTCTGCTGTAATATGTCCGTCACCTAACGAAATAAAACCTCATCTAAAACCGACATGTTATGGATAGCTATGTTATTATTGTGTGTGAATATGTGCCTTTGAATGCTCACACAAATGCTGTCGTGTAAAGAAAACCTCATTAGAATTAATTAACAAGTGCACCTTTTGTCCTTTTATATTTGAAAGGACAAGGAATACTATTTCAATTAACTTCTCTGTGTAGGATGCTCTTCCGGCGACCATTTTATCATTAGTCTAGCAAGAGTGGTTTGTCCTTGCTTGAAGCAGCTCCAAAATAAGATGTAATTATTCCCTATATAATTTCTCGAAGCAAGTGATCCTTAAAACTCAATGTTAAATACTAACAAAACAAAAACGACTGAATAAGTGTTTGACCATTTGCAATGCATCCTACACAGGAATAAATGATGAATTTTGTTTGTGATGTACATTCTAAAATATGCAATATTATATATCATTCCACAAGAAACGGCAACTTGCTAGAAATATTGCATACAATATTGTTAACAAAGCATGAAATGTCTCAGAGGTTTACACGATTTATAATGTAAACTGGTGCGTTTTGTGACGCTCTAGCTATGTTAATAATATTGAACAGAAATTTACACTATTTCTTCGATTTGTCAAACAATAACCATGAATTTATTTGACTTTTTTGCCTAAAATTTCAAGTCATTTGTAATAAATATATTTAATTACACAGATTAAAAAAAACATTGAATTTTCTGCGTTATCTAATGCACATAAAGAGAATGCTAGATTTGGCAGAAAATAATGAGATATTTCATGTAAATTTAATTCAGATAACGCCTAAATCTAGTCTGTTGTATGAAAGAATGCCAACATTCTTGTATGGCACATGAGAAATTGCATTTCAGAAAACAATTCCGTTTTTTACGCCATCCTTAGCTTGGAATCAAACGAAGGGAAACTTTACACGCTTGTTAAAATTAATTATTTTTTTCTGTGTACTTATTTACTTACTTATTTTGTCAAGCAGAAGTAAGCTTCATGCAAGGTTAACAATATATTATTTATGTTTTATGCTAGTCTAGATTTAATTGGCTTTTGGTTGATATTGTTGCCATTCCAATAAATTTACAGTATTTGCTATATTGGCGCATCATTTCATTAAGAGAACTTTTATTTTGCATTTCCGACTCAAAATGGTGAGTTGACAATCTTGAAGAAGGGTGCAACCGACTACCGGTCCTCATGAGTTTCAAGCGCCTTCATGAGTCAAATGATCACAAAAACTGACAGTGGAAACTGATGTTTATTACCGTAACATGATCAATATTGCCATAACTTCAATATCATAGTGAGGCCTAGAAACTCTAATCATTTAATCCTCATTACACTTTGCAAAATCATGCGTTCATCAAATGCTTTGTTAAGGTCCACAGCTCGAAAAAGGAGTGTGAATTTCTGTTTAATATCATGCACATAAATAGGGCGTCACAAAATATACAAATTAAAATTATAAGTCGTGTAAAGTAATGGAACATTTCATGCATTGTCGAATATGTTGTACACAGATAAAAAGAAACACTGAATTTTCTGCGTTATCTAATGCACCTAAAGGGAATGCTAGATTTGGCAGAAAATAATGGGATATTTCATGTAAACTTAAGCCAGATAACGCCTGAATCTAGCATGTTGTATGAAAGATTGCAAGCAATATTTTTGTTTACGCTCCTTTGGCTTAAAATTACACGAGGGGAAATTTTACGCGCTTGTAAAAATTAATTATTTTTTTCTGTGTATGCAAATGCTCATCTTTGTTAGATTTGTTTCATGCAGGTTGCAGGATGTGTAATGAAATACTATTGCGCATGTTTATATCACAATAGAAATTCAGATTTCTTTTCTGTGTCTGTAGGGATCTTCAACCTTGTAACCAATGAATGATTAAAGAATTTGAATAGATTTTTTATTAGTCGAGTGTCATTTGAAAATCCCATGTTGCATGGTAATGAATTGAATTTTAATTTTACAAAACATTTTTTCTCAAATGATCTCTTCATAATGTTTGGGAATGCAAGCGATAATAGCAATTCCTCTAGATAAGGACTGACCTCAGATAGCTTAGCCGGTAAGAGCACGGTTTACCGAGCAGGAGGCGGTGAGTTCGATTTCCGGTTCGGTCGAGGAAATCTTTCGGGTTGGAAATATGCTCGGCTTTCCTGGGCAATTTAGTATCATTTTGCTTCCCACACAATCTTTGAAGTCATGCATTGGTGTTTGGCATGGACAGGCTCTCAATTAACAACTATGGAATTGCTTGCAGAATCCTAAGTTCAGGGCAGGCGAAGTTTCGTTGAAAAGAGCACAACACCAGTGAGAAGGAAGAACTAGATAGGAGTTTTTCACGAATCGTCGGGCATATTTAAAAGCCATAACAAGGAAGTTAAAAGTTCCAAAGCTAAGTTTTTCATAAATATGGGAAGAAATCACAGGTTTTTAATGCTTCCATTAAATCCTGCAAATTTATCTGGCTTATACTGAGATTGCAAAAGCTTGTCCACGTTAAATTTTGGACACTAAAATAACAACAGCAGAAAATAAACACACAATATTCAACAAAACCGATTGTTAATTTCACAATAATAGAGTTAAACAGGGATTCCACGGGAAAAGAATAGAGTTATAAAAAAAGTTGTCAGATTTTGCTCAAAATCTCTTGGTCTGTTTTTCATCGAAAATAATTCGACCCGTATTTTGTTATTTTTTTTCCAAAAAAAAAAAAGAAAAATCGACATTTTTCGAAATTTTTTATTTAAAAAAAAACATAACTTCGGAACCACTGTATCGATTTGCAATGGTCTTTTCTGAATATAGAGCTTATTACTTTTAAATTTTACTAAAAATATTGATTCAAATAATTAATGTATTCAAATTTGCTAAAATGGTCAAAATATTCGTTTATTATGATTTTTGAAATGTTGGACCACAACGACTATTTATTTTTATATTGTTTTTTATATCGAATGAATAATTTGGATCACAATGTATTATGTACTCACCACCGACCCATCTTACCCGGCGAACCACGACTTTACATGCTCATTCGATCACTCCCGCAACACTCGCATGTCGACACAACCGAATCAACCACGTAAACTGGTGGTCGACGCAAACCTATTAAAAATATATTTTATTAATACAATGGGATACACAGATACAATGGGTAACAATTACAGCAAGTCCTTGAGACCACTTACTACCTCACGAGCCGCCTGTACACAACTCTGCAGGCGTTCGTCCAGTTTCTTACTGAAACCGTTCCATTTAATGACGCAAACAACAGATCGAGCACTCTTTACATGTACCAAGCGGCTTGTTCAAATCGAGAGCGCACACAACTTCTTCGAACAACTAAAATAGATACCGAGATATGCCTGATTGTAAAGGCAGTTCGCAACAAAGCATCGAACACGCACTCACGCCACCAAACAATAAATGACCGAAACAATAGATAACGCCATATGCCCGATAACAAAACCGACATCAAGGTGATACGACGCTTATGGTGAGCAAATTATATAGATCATAATTATTGTCATTTCAAACACATTGATTGCACCTTGACAAAGGGCAACTGAAAAATCGGATCACTGCTAATCGGAAATGATTCCGATACAAACTACACTGCTTAACAATTCTTCGGTGTTTAAAAAACTATGCACCACTGTGCTCCGATTAATAATTATGGCCCGAAAGCACATACACATACGTGCAATATACCGGCACAGATGGGATTTTCCTGAAACTTATAATGCCCATAATTTTCTTCTGCATCATTTTCACATCACATATCAATCACATAACAAAACCCTTCCGAGTAACTTTATAACGGCCATTACCCAGTGAACAAGCAAACGGTTAAGTTCTTTATTTTCACGCTCCGTTGCTTTGAAAGAGTTTCACATCTTTTTGGTTCTAAAACCAATTGATTTTTTCTCGATAGTGTTTCTCCGCAGTTGGATTCGAGATTTTTTTTGATAAAAAGTTAATTAAGCAGTGCAATTACGGTTAATAATTGATTGCAATTGGCAAGAGGAAAGCCATCTTGCATCGCAACAGTGCGTGATTACGCACACCAGCCAGCAGCAGTCTATCTGTTAAAGTTCATTTGTTCATCTGCCAACTACCACCGACCATTATCATCACCATCATCATCGTTGAGCTCCCCTTCTAACCGGTACACGCGACCAAACACCGTCGCTCGGTAGCAGCAGCACATTCGTCACCCGGCAGCAGCAGATCAGTGATACATATAAGATAAGTTTTTGTTTCTGTTTGTCCTGAATACATTAAATTTGATATCGAGTGAGTGCGTGAGTGAGAGAGAGAGAGAGAGAGTGTTTTTAGCTTTAGTTTATTTATCTGTGATTGATTGTAGAAAATTACGTGAGTGGTTGAGCGTCACAAGCTCCCACAAGCGAGCCATGGATGATTTGTCGCAAGACGAATCATCTATGGCGCGAAATGATGAGGTAGCTCATAGAGTTACCAGATCACGTGCATATCCGGATGGTTCAGCTGGTCCATGGGTTGTTTACTTTCAGCCCAAAACGAAACCTCTAAATGTTGATCAGATCAGTAATGATCTGACGAAACGATTCTCGGCCGTGACCGAGATAATTAAAGTGAGACCAAATAAACTTCGGGTCGTTGTGTCCAACCTCAAGCAAGCTAATGAGATTGCTGTCTCTCAGCTCTTTACTCTCGAGTATCGGGTGTATATCCCAGCTCGGGGTATTGAAATTGAAGGTGTGGTCTCCGAAACAAGTCTGACCCATGAGATCCTGCTGAAGCAGGGGGTTGGTCGATATAAGAACCCTCTGCTTTCTCCAGTGAAGATACTGGATGTGCGCCAACTTGGCACAGTATCGATCCAGAAGGGTGAAAAAAAGTTTACACCGTCAGACTCGTTTCGTGTGACCTTCTCTGGCTCAGCCCTCCCTCAATACGTCGAGTTGGGAAAACTTCGACTACCTGTGCGTTTGTTTGTACCTCGGGTCATGATCTGCCAAAAATGCCAGAAGATGGGACATACGACCTCCCATTGCGGCAATAAGGCACGCTGCTCCAAATGCGGGGAGAAACATGAGGATGGCGCCTGCGCAGACAGCACACCAAAATGCGCTTTCTGTAAGGGTACTCCTCCTCATGCTCTCTCGTCATGCCCGGCGTACAAACAACGCGGGGAACAATTAGAACGCTCGCTGAAACAGCGTTCCAGGCAATCTTTTGCCGAAATGGTGAAAAAAGCCTCACCATCACCCGATGCCAATACAAATCCCTTTGCTCCTCTGTCAGATGATGAGTCTGACTTTGATTCGGCTGAAGAGGGAACATCCTACACTTTTCCGGAAGGTGCTTCAAGGAAGCGAAGACGCGTCCGCCCATGGAAAGTTATTGAAAAGAAGCCCGAGACCAGCTTGCCCATTTCAAAAAGAGGTGGAAAAAAGGAAAACACGATTCCTCCTGGTTTCCGTAGTACTAACTACACCCAGGACTTTCCATCTCTCCCGGGGACATCCAAAACCCCTGACGCCCCTATTTTAAGAACAGAAGCCCCCTCCTCAAGTGGGCTGTTCTCATTTGATGATATTGTTGAAAGTATTTTTAAGTTCCTCGAAATTTCTGACCCTCTTAAAAGCATTGTTCTGGCAATGCTTCCCACAGTGAAAACGTTTTTGAAGCAATTGACAATCAAGTGGCCCCTCCTTGCAGCAATCATTTCCTTCGATGGATAATTTTCCAAATGAGGTCGGGGATTTGATCACTGTTCTACAGTGGAATTGTCGAAGTTTGATTCCTAAATTGGAATCATTCATATTTTTAGCTCACACAACCGGTTGTGATGCATTCGCTCTTTGTGAAACATGGCTCTCTTCCGAAATCGATCTTCATTTTCACGATTTCAATATAATTCGTCTTGATCGTGAGGATTCACGTGGAGGAGGAGTACTTTTGGGGATCAAAAAGTGCTACTCCTTCTATAGAGTGAATTTTCCTCCAATCCCAGGTATTGAAGTTGTCGCATGTCAGGCTGTTATTAAAAATAAAAGCCTTTGCATTGCTTCTGTATATATTCCTCCTAGAGCCTCAATAAACCGAAAACAACTTTCAGATATTTGTTCGGTCCTTCCTGCTCCACGGTTGATCATGGGAGATTTTAACTCTCACGGTACAGGCTGGGGAGAACTGTACGATGACAACCGGTCTTCCATGATATATGACCTCTGTGACAACTTCAATATGACAGTACTTAACAATGGAGAAGTAACACGTTTGGCTGGTTCATCCTCAGTTGGCAGTAGATTAGACCTCACACTTTGTTCGAATTCATTATCGTTGGATTGCACATGGAATGTGACTCAAGATCCCCACGGTAGTGATCACTTGCCCATACAAATTTCGGTACCCGTCACATCGATTGGACAAAGTTTAGGACAGCAGTAGATGAAGCCGTAACGACGGTAGAAAGGCTTTCACCGCTGGAAGAATATAACTTCCTCTCCAACCTGATCTTAGACAGCGCGCTTCAAGCTCAAACTCGACCAGTTCCAGGGACGTCATCTCGCAGGAAACCTCCTTCTCCATGGTGGGATCAGCAATGCACCGAGGTTTACCGTAAAAAGTCCGACGCGTTTAAAGTTTTCCGTAGACGTGGAACACCTGAGCACTTCGAAGTTTACACGGCTCTCGAACGCGAACTTAAGAGCCTCATCAAGGCCAAGAAACGCGGTTACTGGCGAACATTCGTGAACGGGCTATCGCGCAAAACGTCGATGAGTACTCTTTGGAACACGGCGCGAAGGTTACGTAACCGAACTACGAACAACGAGAGCGAAGAGAACTCGGACCAGTGGATCCTCAAATTCGCGCGAAAAGTGTGTCCAGATTCGGTGCCGGCACCGAATTCGATAGATGAGATTAGCCAACCCTTTTCAATGGTAGAGTTCTCTCTCGCACTCTTTTCGTGTGGCAATACGGCTCCAGGGGCTGATAGGATCAAGTTCAACTTGCTCAAGAACCTCCCAGACGTCGCGAAGAGGCGCATGTTGAACTTGTTTAATCAGTTTCTGGAACTCAACATTGTACCGGATGATTGGAGACGGGTGAGAGTTATTGCCATTCAAAAACCTGGTAAGCCCGCGTCAGACCACAACTCCTATCGACCCATCGCGATGTTATCCTGTATTCGAAAGTTGTTGGAGAAGACGAACAACCTGCTTTCAGATACTCAATATGGTTTCCGTAGGGGTAAGGGAACGAACGACTGTCTCGCGTTGCTTTCCACAGATATTCAGTTAGCTTTTGCTAAAAAAGAGCAAATGGCTTCTGTATTCTTGGACATACAGGGGCTTTTGATTCAGTATCTGTTGAAGTTCTTTCAGATAAACTCCACGCTTGTGGCTTTTCACCATTAATGAATAATTTTTTGTACAATTTGCTGTCAGAGAAACATATGAGCTTTTCTCATGGAACCTCTTCAGCTTCACGATTTAGCTACATGGGTCTCCCCCAGGGATCATGTTTAAGCCCCCTTTTGTATAATTTTTATGTCAAAGACATTGACGGTTGTCTAGGTGACAACTGTACGTTGAGACAACTTGCAGATGACGGCGTAGTGTCTGTCACGGGACCCAATGGGGTCGATCTGCAAGGACCCTTACAGGATACCTTAGACAATTTGTCTACTTGGGCTCTAGAGCTAGGTATCGAATTCTCTACGGAGAAAACTGAGTTGGTAGTTTTTTCTAGGAAGCATAACCCAGCACAACCGAAGCTTCAAATTTGGGGTAAGCCGATTGCTCTTTCTATGTCCTTTAAATATCTTGGGGTCTGGTTCGATTCAAAGTGCACCTGGAGATCCCATATTGAGTATGTGAAGCGAAAGTGCCAGCCAAGGATCAATTATCTCTGCACAATTACCGGAACCTGGTGGGGAGCTCATCCACAAGATCTTCTAACGTTGTACCGGACAACGATTTTGTCGGTTATGGAATACGGTAGTTTTTGTTTTCAGTCAGCGGCTCGGTCGCACTTCATTAAACTGGAACGTATTCAGTATCGGTGTCTTCGTATCGCGTTAGGTTGCATGCACTCGACTCACACCATGAGTCTTGAAGTGCTGGCGGGCATGTTGCCACTCTCGGATCGGTTTACAGAATTATCTCTCCGGCTCCTCACCAGGTGTGAAGTTATGAACCCTCAGGTAATCGAACATTTTGAGAAGCTCCTTGAGTTGAATCCTCAAACCCGCTTCATGACCTTGTACCATTTGTACATAACACAGGATGTCAGCCCTTCGCTGAACATTTCCAATCGTGTTTGCTTCTCAGATTTCGGCAGTTCGGTTCATTTTGATTTATCCATGAAGCAGGAGCTTCATGGAATCCCAAAGCATCATCGTCCTATGATTGCTCCAGTAATATTTGCTGCAAAGTTTGGCCAAGTTGATTCCACTAAATCGTTTTTCACTGACGGATCTTTGGTAGAGGAGTCAGCAGGCTTTGGAATATTTAATGACATTTATAGCGCCAACCGTAAACTTCAAGCTCCTTGTTCCGTATATGTCGCTGAATTAGCGGCAATACACTTTACGCTAGAAATTGTTGCCTCACTAACACCGGATCAGTATTTCATTTTCACGGATAGTCTCAGTTCTATAGAGGCTATTCGCTCTTTGAGGCCGGTAAAGCACTCCTCGTATGTTCTCATGAAAATACAGGAGCTTCTAAGTGCTTTATCTTCGTGTTATTTTATCATCACCTTTGTATGGGTCCCATCTCATTGTTCAATTCCGGGCAATGAGGAAGCGGACTCGCTTGCAAAGGTGGGCGCTATGGAAGGCGATATTTACGATCGACAAATCGCTTTTAATGATTTTTTTACTATTTTTCGTCAACAGTCACTCGTCAGCTGGCAGTATAAATGGAGTAAAGGAGATTTGGGGCGATGGCAACATTCTATCATCCCAAAGGTGTCGAAGAAATCTTGGTTTGGGGGTATGGATGTGGGTAGAGACTTCATTCGTGTGATGTCTCGCCTCATGTCCAATCATTATTCTTTGAACGCTCATTTATACCGTGTTGGGCTGAGCGACAGCAATCTCTGTGAATGTGGACAAGGTTACCAGGACGCAGATCACATTGTTTGGTCATGTTCCGAGCATCGCGGAGTCAGATCTGAACTTTACGAATCCCTTCGGGCTCGAGGTAAACAACCCAATGTACCTGTTCGAGATATTTTGGCTGCACGTGATCTGTAGCTTATGAATCTCATTTATGTGTTTTTGACTAACATTAACCTTAGATTGTAGTTTGTTTAACCTGTATGTTTACTTTAAGTTTTTTATTTTGGCAGTGTATGTGTATGGTTTTTTGTTTTCCTTTTCAAAAATGTTCAAGTCAAAAGAAACCCAAAAGTTGTATAGTTATTAGTTTTGAGACAATTTAGACTTTAAATTTAATGTGTTATGTAAACCTTACTTTTAGTTCCCTTCCCAGCTCCCCACCCGTTAAATTGTTATTCCTATTAACCTCGAGACGGCCGCGAGTAATCGGTTATATCCCCCTAACTTTAGTTTTAAGACAACTGATGTATGTTAATATGAAAACTTGGCTCTGTAAAGTTGATTCGATTGAGCCTGTACAAATAAATGACTGATTAAAAAAAAAAAAAACTTTATAACGGTAATCCATTATACGAATTGCTCACTCCCGCACACATGGACAATAAGAATGATTTGCACTTCTTTGCAAGCACCACGCGCAAGTAACGAAAAAATTGAACTGCGGTTAAACCATTTCAATAATTTTAACAATTTTCATGTCGGAACGCACTACAATCATAGACTAACTCTAAGACCAGTAGGTCCCATACAAAAACGATTTTTTTCTTGGCTCAGTCAGTACTAGAACATCGTCCCAAGCTCGGTCCCAAGCTCAATAATGCACCCCTTATAATGAACTCACATGAACACACTCTCAAATACTCTGTCAAAATAACACAGCAAATCAAAATAAAGGCGCAAATATGTATAACAAGGTGCTGGTTTCAAGGTTTAATTCGGACCAAGGGGTTCTACAACAGTGAACCAATTTCAAATCGCTAGTTACATATTGATTGTTGCTACAATGTAGATTATATATCGCGTTAAAAATTCACTAGCATTGATTTTGTTCCAAACTACGTCGAGGTACGATTACACTCGGAAAAGGATGAAAGTTAGTTGCACACTCACACGCGCGCACAAGCAGGCGAGCGAAAAGCGATACACAACCGACCGGAACGAAAGCCTGCAGTGAACTCAGGACTGAACATCTCAACAAACAAGGAACTAAACTAATACTTTTTCTCAGTATCGAAGAGTTTCCGTTTACAAAGTTCTGGAGAGTTTGGTGGATGATTGGCTGTTTCTGGAACGTATTTAAGGCCAAAACAGAGTTGGAGAGTCGTGGCTCCTGATAAACGGTAGCAACCGCTTTTGCAGACATTTTTTCTCGTACACTGCCGGTAGAGACGAAACTTGTAGTTTTTCTACTTCTACGGGAATTTGGTATTAGTGTCTTGGCAAGATCGCGTACCAATAAATTTTGATTTTCCTTCCGTTTGTACAAAATGCGCACTTCCACTTGATTCGACGCCATTTTACTAAATCTAACAAGAATTTAAACATGTTGTACCACGAAATTATGTGAAGAGTTTCAGCTGTCACATAAATGAAACGTTCCAGTGATCTGTGACATAATTTAAAATTTATACTGAAAGAAAAGTATCCTAAATTTAACGTGGACAGTCTTTACTAAATCACGATCTGCTTAAAAACATGTGGTATAGATTAAAATATCTTAAAAGAAGCTTGCAACAGATTGCAAATCTCTGACAGATTATCCCAAATATTTTTATCACGGTGCATTTTCAATGGAACATTTTTCGATTTCAATTTAGTTTTAATATTGTTTAAGAATTGTTTTGAGCAAATTTTTGCTCAATAAAAAAGGTGCTTAGTTAGAGATGTTGTTAAAAAGAAGAGTATTTCTAAAAGTAAGTCCAACGTATCAAGGAAAGAATTCATTTTGAAACCTCCAAGAAGCAGCAATTGCCAAAACGGTGTGAAAAATAGGCTGCCACAGCTAAACCCAGGCTCCGAAGCTGTATGATGGTCTACTGTAAGGAAAATCGTTGGGTACTGTCATGGATGATGAAACATATGTAAAAATTGACTGTTATAGCTGGGACGCTTCTGGGAGACGTCAATTTTTAACGAGAATAATACGAATGCGGAATGTGGTCAGAGTACTTTGGACATCAGAGACAATGAAGACTGATACGTACATCTGAGAATGCTTGAAGTGGTGTTCACTGCCAATGATCAGGAAGCATAAAGCATTATGAAAAATACACTATAGGCAGCATTGTACGACATCAGTACGAGCCGAAATTTATGAATCCTCCAAACTGTCATCAAGCCTGTCCAAATGAGAAATTTTGAGTTCTGAACAGCCTATCAAATGAAACATGTTAAAGCAGCACCGTTGAAACATTTGCGAAGGACTGAATAAAATTGTCTAAAACAATTGCGAAGGCGTCTGTGCAGATACTGATTGGCAGCGTTAACGTAATAGTACGTGCTTGGCATGTGATTAACGATAATCAGATTTTTTATATGCTACTGAGGAAAACATTAAAGAGAAGTGATTCAGGAAACAAAAACAATCGCCTGTTCTCAGCCAAAACGCCTTACACACATAAATAATCTCCTAAATACACAAACCCGACGAGATTGCAGTTTATTACGTTAAAAACTCTCAACCACTATAAATAAAGTAGTGTCCATAAGCCGCATATTAACTGTTACACACTGGCGTATGAAAACAACAAATAAACGACAAAATGCCGTCAAAATAAGAAGCATTTCATGAGCGCGTTGTACTGTTCTACAGACGCAAAAGAACTTTGTTCTCTTTCTCGTGCCTTCAACAACAAGGATTCACTGAGCCATATGATGTATAATATGTACTACCACCCATTGTAGCACGGACACTAAGTCCGACAGCAATGGGCTCTCCTCGCTGTTAGACTTGATCAAGCTTTAATAACCACTGATTATCCTAATCATGCCATGGTATGAAGGGCCAGAAAAGGGTTGGGTGGATCGATAGGCAACATCATTTATACGTATCCACAGGGAGAGGAGGGAGAAGAGTCCACCCTCTATTCACAAACTGTTAGCGATGGGGAGTTGGCATTCCCACTCTCCCCATCCAGCGTGCTTCAATCGGGTGCCCTGATGGTTCCTCCCATTCCCATGAAATATTTATATAATAGTGTATATATTTATGTAAATGAAAAATACTCCTAGCATTCGTATCTATTATTTATGATCTTCATTTGGTTGATCCTGAAATGCAAGAAATGTTGTAAATTGTTAATGTGTAGAGTTCTGTGGGTCCACGCTTATGCACGTTTTCGTTCGTTTTCACCAAAAACGAGGTATCCTTTGAGGTATTGAAATTTTACAGAACTAAAATGTATATATTTTAATTTACTGTTGCCATGGCCATTATTTGCTGCTTGGTGTTGATTTTATAACAGCAATTCACTTCTGTTTTTGCTGACCCAATAATTATTGCTCCTCCGGGTTAGGAGTTGCTCCTGAAAGAGGGAAGATTCATGTCAACGGGAATTAAAGACAAATGGACATAAAAAACTATATTTCTGTGTATGTTTGTCTCTTTTTGACAGATTGAGGATAAAAATTCAAAAATTTTAGTTGCCACCCGTTACTAGCAAGCCTATTGTTCTATAGGTAATATGTTTTTTTTTCATTCTTCTGGTGAATAATCGATTATCAAATGGTACTGAAACTATTAAACGGTTGAATGGAGAATGTCTTCGAGCCCGCATCATCTTGAATAGTATTTGATATTTGATTGCATGAATCTCTATCAACGTTACGCAACTCAAGGTTTTGTGGTTTGCTACAGTGACACCGATAAACAGAAGTAGGTGGAAACAATTTCAGTTTTGTGTTTAATTCACAGCACAGGTATGATTTATCGACGCTCAGGATCAGGTCTGAAAATGGACCAAGCGACATGAACGGTTCATGCTGCCAATTTATGCCACCCGTTTCATTCAGCTGTGGAAATTCATGCTGTGAACCGTGACGGTAATCCTGTTGGTAATGAGAAGGTGCCTTGTGGTTAAATAGTAATCATTTCACTCTCACATGAAAGCGGTTTGCACTACAGGTGTAAGTTTGCCGTTAGCATGCCCATATAGAATCATCTCAGATGGTGGTTTGCAAAAGTGCACTTTGTTGACAATAACATCAATTGTATCCGTTGAAAATAACCATTACAATAAATTTATGATCTGTTTCGAGCTCATGTGCAAAAACCCCATTAAAGTTTCCGTTACGTGTATGATATATAGCAAGATATTTTGTACAAGCGTGCTTGGAATCTAGTAATCTCAGCGGGAGAAGTAATCTCATAAAAATAACGACGAAAATTCAATCTCACCCTGCTTTACTTCTATTCAAAGCTAAGCCGACAGGGCTAATGGATGGTTATGTCATAAATTTAATCATTTTAACCCATGTCTAAAAGAAAGATCCGCGGATGTTAGGTTCAATGCAAGTAAATTCCGCAGGTAAATTGTAATCAGTTTCAATTATTACGGGGCAGAGAGGTTGTGGAGGAAGTGACTGCAATAGATTAGTTTATCAAAATTTTGCTTTAAATTTATAATGTAGGTTTGTCAAAATAATTGAGTTCAACTTCATCGTGAAATTTTTTCGTTCGTTTTTGTAATCAAGTTCAATCAAGCTAATTTAAACTAGAGAGAAACTATTTTTTATTAGCAGTTTTACTTTATAATGAATTATTTTTAGATCTGCAGAGAGCATTGAAAAATCGTTTTTGTTAGGTGTTGATGTGCATTTAAAGCAAACTGAGAGCCTAGATTGTGTGAACTTGTGTGAAATAGTACGTATTGTACAAAACATACATATATTTCTCAAAATACTGCACTACAATTAATGATTTCTAACGTTGATTCCTGCATTACCTACTGAATCCAAACAGAATAATGTCAGTTTCTATCAAGTTTTCAGATATTTTCATCAAATAAGAGTAAACATTTCAGGATAGTTATTGAAATTCAAAGCAAACAACTATGCACTATCGTTACAGCAGCGTTGCAAAAATGATTCAATTTCCTCTTCCGGTTGGCGGTGTTCCTTAAGTAATCACTCGTGCCGCAAGCTGCTGGTGGTACCTTGGTATAAAGAGTTAAACTTTCTGGCTCCCAACTTTTAGAAATGAATGTCTTCTTCAATAAACACATCTTCTCACCGCTGAAATGGATATTGTAAACACATGGTATTACACGTTTACCATTTCGCTCATCATTTACAAAACTGTTCATGAGTTACGCCAGTATAAACAAACTTTCATTCAAAGCCGGTGGAACTGTTCCGGCGCATACTCAATGGAAAGAAATTCCGCCACAAGTGTGAAGGGAAACGCGCGTGATGAGAACAGAGTTCATCCGCCACATGCTCCTTTAGTTGAACGGTGCCGATGGTAAAGATTTCAGTCAACATTTGACATTCACGGAGGCTAGATGTCTTCTCGTGGAAAACCATTTCCACTGTCCTGATCGACCAATATTTTTCCTGATGTGGTGGATATAATCGGCGTCGTGATATCATTACAGCGGGAAAAGCTGACAGATAGATGTGTGGGATGCTTTATTATCGACAGGTGCTTGATCAGATTTCCAGCGATTAAATATAATCAGCACATTCTACTGAAAGTGTTTATAGTTAGTGCGATAGTTTGGATTCTGAGATTTCTGTGAACTTAAGAGGTTTTTTTATTGGTCTCGAATTAACGGCGGTTTATGGTAGTTCGCTCCAACGCAAGGAAGTTATAAAATACGATCCTCTATAAGTGAAAAATATGCTGTGGTGATAGTGGAACCTCTAAAACCTGTTAATCAAAAGGGCAGGCAAACAGAACGTTTATTCCTTTGCAACAGATTTCTCTGCAAGCAGATCGAAGTGAAAAATCGTTGCACAATTAGAATACCAATTTGAATTTCTAGGAGGTCCCGGCTGAGAAGGAGAATTGATTTTGTAATGCCATTCACCGTGCGGTTAATTGAAAGGAAGATAAACATTACGCTCTTCGGCCTCGCACAGCTTTCCGTCACGTTCTTCGCAGTCAGCGATTCGGAAATAAAAGAAAAGTGATTATTAACTGTGACACGGTTAATATACCATAGGCTTTGCAAAAATACAAAGGGTATGTATAAAAATGTCTGCAACTGCTAATTTGATTAAGATGGTGTGGAATTAAAGTGCTATTATGGTTCAAGACAATCAAGTTTAAAGTATGGATGGGGTGGAACCTAAAAACGATATCAGTGACCCATAGGAGTAAAAAAGAACACAAGTATTAAAAAGTGTTTTAGAAATTGAAAAGCGTTTTTGTTAGTTCAATCATCAGTGCGAATCGAACACAAGAACAATAATAGAGAGTTACAATTACGTATAGTGAGTGAAATGTTTTTTTTTTACCACTACCATTAGGACTCAAATCAACAATTAAAACACGCCATGAATTCTCTGTCCTGTAGAAATCAAATTATCGTCAAAACTTGCCAAAATGCTTTATTTCACAAAATATGATGAATGATCAAATTAATTACCAAACTAGGCATTATCCAAGTTTGAGTGGCGGTGTACCAAACATGATATGACATTGTCGACTAAGCACCACGTAAATAGTATTAACGTTTGCGAATTTATTTCATGGCCCTCAATATAATCAATCATTTTATGTTAGCTTATGTTGGCTTCAAAATGATATTTACTGTGGTACTGTGGCAAATAATTTCAGCAACGTGAACAAATTTGTAACATTTTAAATTATTGGTTTTGTGTGATAGTTTTGGTGAGAGCGAAATGTGAACCTATTTATCTCAAATTCCAATGCAGCATGGTCGAAATGACTAATACTGATAAAGTGATGCCTTGGCTCAGTTAAAATCGTTTGTTAACGAGCTTCGTAAAAAGTGGCATTGACTATGGGCTTTGAGAAACCCAAATTTTAAGATAACTGACTCATAGATCATGTGTGAGTGGTTTAAACTAATTTTACTAATTTTAGCAGTATGGTACATGAAACCATAGGAAAGATCGAATAACCAACTAATGGGACCATGAATGTATGCTGACAGAGAAAAGGGCCGTGGGACTGCTATTTTCAAATGGTGCTGCGTATTTGAGTTTCTGTTCTCCATGTGGGCTCGAAACGGCGTCTGTTCTCCATTTTAGAATGGCTGATTTTTATCCTCGTGACATTAATCACCTTCCACATTTTACAATGAATTTATTTTTGGAATTTTGTGCACTCAATTGTGCTCTCTACAATTTTTCAACGAATCGATCCTACATGGTCGTGCTTTTTTAATCACATATAAAATGTATAGAGAATCGGAAAAAAAAACTTCCACCGAAGACAGATATTCAAGCTCGAACAAAAAATTCAAATTTGTTTCAAATTTGAAATCGAATTACTTTGGAATCATATTGCACAGTAGCGTCGCTTAGTCAACTTATTGCTACATTAAATCTGACAGTTAGACTGGCAACCTTTTTTCCCTTACCAATAAAAACAAGTCTGTGGCGCCATCTGTCATTTTATTGCTACTTAATATTACGTTTATTATGAATTTTATTGGAATCGGTTCACTGGATTCGAAGATACCGCCGGGGAAGTGCCCAACTGTTGACTTAGATCATACACAGAAAAAAACTAAAAGGGACAGCCCAATGGGGTTGTACGCAAAGTTGACGTAGGACTATGAAGCAATGTGCAATCTAGATCGCTTGATTGTTTAAAGAGTGCCCGAAATGGTTTCCATCCAAATCTAATTCCCATACACCTTTATTGATATAGCCTGTCTTGGTATCTACATTCATACAGCTTTCTTTCACTGCAAATAATATGTATGACATATGATATCAAGATACTGTATATCATGTAATATACCTTGTAGTGCGAATGAGTTATTGGTCATTAGGGAAACTTTTACCCAAGAGGCAGGTTTCGTTCACCCCCAATTGCATACGGTTTCTACTAGGCCTATGTGTGTACAACACTGCTAATGTCGAAAACATTACAGCTTCGGCACACGAAAGATATTTTTCGCAATCAAACACCCCAAAACCAAGCCCCCAGCACTCCCAAAGACATGTCAACTCTCTTTCCAGTAGTATTTATGGCCCTGAAAAAGGCCATTTTGGGATCAAGGGAACAGCCCCTTATTAACAGTGGCCCCTTATTTCGTCATGTAACTGATTTACCTCGTGAAACCTCGGGTTTGGCTAGCTCTACCTAGGTCGAAATAGTGCTAATTGAACGATATACCAGCATTAGGAAGTAAATATGTATGAAAATTCTCGGTCCTTTTTAGGGCCACCAAGTGTTTAGGGCCACTTAAGTGTTAATTAAGATAGCATTTGCTGGCCCTAAAGAGGACCGTTTGGTTTTAATAATGATACGGCCCTGGTTGTATTTTCTACGATGGTTGAGAGGGCCACAATCTTTAACGCGTAGAAGATAACTATCGAACCACATACTTGCAGCCATATGCTGCGACATTTCACTTTCTAAAAATTATTTGATTCCTATAGAATGATTAAAATTTCAAACAGCACAATAGAAATATTCAACCAAACAAACTCTTTATTAAGCAAGCTGATTTGGTCGTACTGAAAAAGACAGATTTAGTTGACATTGTTCGCGATTGAATTTGGGGTTTCTTCTTGGTATTCTTGGTGACGTTGGATGATTCTTGTCCCGTTGTTGTCACGGGTGGCTTTTTCCCATCAACTCATAGGCTTAAGCAGCCTTCTTTCTCGCAGCGAGGTTGACGGGAGTATCGGCCCAAACAGCCAACTGCACCAACCTCTCTGGAATACTACACTCAGCCAAATAATCTTAAGAATTTAATAAGGTTCATCTTATGAACGATGCTTTAGAATTTCATAAGGCTGGCTTATGAATAGATTTTGTTTCACACGACGTTGTTCTTGTACGCCTTTAAACCTTCCTGATTACAAGTGTTGATACATACTAGTGGGCAAGTCACTGGACCCATAACCTAAACATTCAAGGTTCGAATCCAGGTTGCTCCATATTTTTATTTTTTCAACATCATTACATTTCATAAGATTAATTTATGGAATTCATACTGTTTTCTTATAGCAAATAATCATATTGGAATCTTATGAATATCGAAAGTTTATTTCGCTGAGTGTACTGCTCACCAGTGCACCTTCCAGTGTGCTCGCTCGCCTACTGCGTTGCTACAGCAGTGTGGCTCTGCACAGCACTACGACTGCCGAAGAATGAATCAAATTTTCTGCCTAGAGCTGGTAATGGCGTCGGATGCTATTTCACGAAAGAAGGCGGTACCAACGAAGTAAATGTGATACAAATTGCATCAAAGGGGACGAACTTCAGTTATTGCGCCACAATAATTAGTTTTAATTAGTGCACGCTAGACGGATAATTTTCTTAACAGAAATATGCCTAATTCGCTTGCTACTGCCAGCAACTAATCTGCTAGGCACAACTAGGAAATACAACGAAATCAACCACATGGCCCGTCTCTGACGTGTCGCAGTTCGGCTCGAATTATCCCTTCTAGAATTTCGTTGGTTAGTTGTTCAACGTTCTTGGTGACATACCCCGGGACGCGGTGTTTAATGAATGATGTTCAATTACAAATAACACTATAGAAAAATTCAACCAAACGAAATCTTTTGTTAACAAACTGACTTTGTCGTCCTGAAAAGGACGGGTTTAGTTGACCGGAGGAGAAATAGTTTGCAATTCCACTTGGGCTTTTTGTCTCGTTACGGGTGGCTTTTCCCGCCAAATTGCAGGCGTCAGCAAACATATTTCTCGCAGCGATGTTGATAGGAGAATCGGCACCAACAGCCAACTGCACCAACGCCTCTCTCTGCAACAACTTCTCGCCAGGATGCTTGCTGCCGCCTGCTGCGTTGATACAGTCACTGCACAGCTTCACGACTGTTGAAAGACTGAATCAAAATTTCTGCCAAAAGCTGGTATGTCATGGCGTCGGATGCTATTGCACAAAAGAAGGCGGTACCAACGAAGGCAATGTGATACAAATTGCATCAAAGGGGACGAACTTTAGTCATTGTGCCACAGTAATTAGTTTGAATTAGTGCACGCTAGATGGATGATTTTCTTAACAGACATATGCCTAATTTGCTTGCCACCCAACTAATCCGGTATGCACAACTAGGAACTATGACGAACTCAACCACACGGTCGGTCTCCGACGTGTCGCAGTTCGGCTCGAATTATCCCTTCTAGAATTTCGTTCGTTAGTTGTTCATGGTTCTTTGTGATATTCTCCAAAACGCGGCGTTTAATGAATGCTATGTTCAGCCGTGACGCGGTAACTGAATTTCAAACAGCACAAGAGAAAACTTCAACCAAACTCTTTAGTTAGTAAACTGATTTGGTCGTCCTGAAAAGGACGGATTTAGTTGACGGAGGAGAAATACTTTGCGATGCTCCTTAGGCTTTCTTTTTTCATTCAGCTCCTCATCGTTATTGCTGGCCATCTGCAGGTTACGTGGTCTTCTTTTCAAGGGCGGCATTTTCTACAACGTGCTCGCCAAACACGTCTGTCGCATACGGATGCACAGCGAGAACTGATTGTTGGTCTTCCTTCGGTCGTTCCCACATGTTCCATAATTGCTGGCAATGCTACTGTGGCAGTATGAACCAATCAGAGCGTAGCGCAAATATGATGTTATTTTCGACCAATAGCTTTGTGCGTTCAGAATTTTTTGTGAGACGGGGAAAAGTTATTTTGAAGAAGAAGAAGACATTTGTTACTCGTTTCCTATGACCTTGCTAGGGAAAACACATTTTTCAACCTGTTGATATGCAAATGTGTATGGGAGCAAAAGAAGGTCATTTTCAAATGAAAAATTGAACTATTTATACTAATTGAACGTCATTCAAATTTCAATGCAAAAATTTTGTGAGTCTTTTTGATCAAATGATGTATGAATGAAGTCTTTCTGTTCAGTCGAACGAGAGTTATAAGCGTTCATAAACCTTTCACTTTTGCGTAACGCTCTCATTTTTCAAAATTTTGAAACGGCACCCGGTATAGAAAAGAAAAACGTAGTCCTACGTTAAAAATCTGAATCTTCATTGTGATGTAAATATCAGAGCATGTGAAGTTGTACTTCATTCCACACAAAGGAGCAACTTGCATGAAATAGTTCTAACAAAGATGAGCTTTTGCATACAACAATATTGATAATGTATGGATTGTCCCAGAACTTTACATGAGTTATAATTTAAATGTAGATGTTTTGTGACGCTCCATATATGTGCATGATATTGAACAGAAATTCACACTACTTTTTCGAGCTGTGTAGGTTCATGCGCCATTTCAAGTTACATGAGAATTAAAAAATAAGTCCAACGATGTTGCTATAAAAAAATCCATAACCATATTAGACAAACCCGGGTTGATGTTCCGAATACTCCCGGGAAAGTGGTCAGACTCGGATTTGGACCAGAATTCATCATGCGACATATGAAATAACATGAGAACTCAAAATTAAGTGCAATGGTGATGATATCAAGTTTCCAGTACCACAATGACCACACCCGGGTTCGTATTCGTAGTACTCCCAGGGATACGTAAAAAGGGTAATATCTCACGATGGTGGATAGAGTTAGGTTTTTATTGTCATAAAATCTGCATGAAATGAGAAACAAATTCACTGTAGTAATCCAATTGTGAATTCGACTGCACAGCTCGAAAAAGTAGTGTGAATTTCTGTTCAATATCATGCACATATATGGAGCGTCACAAAACATCTACATTTAAATTATAACTCATGTAAAGTTCTGGGACATTCCATACATTATCAATATTGTAGTATGCAAAAGCTCATCTTTGTTAGAACTATTTCATGCAAGTTGCTCATTTGTGTGGAATGAAGTACAACTTCACATGCTCTGATATTTACATCACAATGAAGATTCAGATTTTATTTCTGTGTGGCTACTATAGATATAGACAACATTATTTTTGGTCGAACTCAGTGCAACGGAAAGCTGACGAGTTCAACTGGGAAAATGTCAACTGGCTGGAAGAGTACTTGATATTTGACCAACCAGAAGTGTCTGGCACTAGAAACACGAAAATTGCGAGATCCCGAACGAGTGTCGATGGACTTTGTGAGTGTAGTAATCAATTAAAAGCAACATAGAGTATCCAACGGGAGAATTTGTATTTACAGCGTGAATGATTCTTAAGAGGTGACTGAAACGTTTAAGTTTTTAATATGCTGAAGAATGATAAAAAAATGAAAATCGGTTCAGTGGTTCATAAGTTATACTTGTTTGAAAAATATGTATTTTGTAGTATCTCCTCTCTAGTTAAAAAATTAAAAATTCGATATTTTCAAAAATGAAGAAACCTACCGAATATTGAATAATTCTATGATCCACTTCATCTTTTTGGTATGAAATTGCTGAGTTATCAAATTTAACGGATACTCCGGAACTTTCGGAAGACCATGCAGTGGCCACTCTGTGCGATAATTTGTTCTCCACATTGGTTCACTTCTTACATTTTATGTACAAATCAATTTTCATAGTATATTTGAAATCAGCGGTCCATTACTTGGAAACACATAACTTTGCTATATAAAATTAATTCTTAGACTTTTTCCGCCTTTTGTATGGAATGCAATCACTGCGCAGCGCAAACTCTAAACAGATCTGGGAACGATGGTCTTCTGGCGAAACAGAAGGTCGGAGAAGGCCAAAAAACCGCCTTAAATAATATAAGTTCAAAAAATATACAAGTAAGTACAGACCGAAACAATCGGCATGGACCTAGGCCTAGAAATACGAACTACGTTTGGAAACTTGGTACACATGGAACATTCAACCTTTTACTCAAAAGAATGAATTAAAAAAGATGAGAAAATAACTTTTAGCAAACTCATCTTTTGCGTAAGTGTTGATTTCAGGAGCCATAATTTTGTCATGGCACACGGACGACAATTACCTACTTCTTTTCTCGGCAAGCATCCAGGTTTATAAACGGGAATTAAAGTTTTCCCTTAAATCCACAATCTCAAACAACAGTGCTCCACAATTATGGCAAATGACAGCTGCACGAGAATGTCAATTTGGTAGCCATATTATCTGATAAACTTGAATGAAAAAATGTTTATACATGTAAAATCATGTAAATTCGTATGACAATGAAAAACGATTGCACTGTGATTAATTATTCTTATAGCAGTAAATATTAACTTTTTTATTCCTTTATTATCGAGATTTTCAGCCGTGGGCAGGTTCATCTTCCGTCGTAGTCACTTAAATACATTTTGGGTATTCTCGTAACTTGTTCGAGAGTGCACAGCTAATAAAAGAAAAAGAATTTTTCAATATATTTTCATGCACATAATTGTAGCAACGAAAAATATACAAAATTAAAGTCAAAAATAAAATTTCGTGAATTGAAAAATATATGATACTTTATTTTTACACGAATTGAAAACTTCTCATGTAATTTTAAATGTTATTGCATTTTTGCAAGCTCTGCCGAAACAAATTTGATTTATTTAAAAACTATATCACATTTACACATTAAAACTCGAACATAATGCTAAATTGCTTTCACGAAGCATAAACAATTCGTTCAAGATTGATTAAATTTAATCACTATCAGATTATTGTATATCTCTCCGACGACTTGATTTTCCAAGTGATATCAACAAATTGACACAGATTTTTTTGGTTTTAAAATGAACATTTTTTTACAAAGGAAAATAAAAGTATAACAATGTGACTATCGATATTTCCTCCCACGAATGTATCATCCGCATTATGGTTAACATCCATACCTTTCACGCCAAAGTCACAAGTTTGAATCTTACCCCGAACAAGTTACGAAAATATCCAAAAGGTATTTAAGTTACTACAACAGGAGATGATGAACCAGCCCTGGGCTGAAAATCTCGATAATAATGGAATAAAAAAAAAATTATTCTGTACTGTAGTGATCGGTAAAATGCGTCCGTTTTTGCAACTTTAGTATAATAAAGGTACAATGTCCACACGAAGGGAGACTCGATGACAAAGAAGCGGCGTTCTTTGGTAATTTCATATTTGAAGTATGTAGGTGTAACGCGAAGATCCGGACCACTACATAAATATAGTATGTAGGGTATATGTCCCTTGACTCAGCCTAATATGAAACAGTCGATTACATTTTTTTTTATTATAACTCATACGGTATTTGAGCTGGAAGCATCATTTTACTAGCTATACACTTTATAAGATATGTTTAATAAGCCATCTGGTAGTATGTATCACGAAAAGTTACACAACTCATTTTATGAAGTCAGATACTTGCTAGGAATATGGATGTAATGTCGGTCTATTGGTACCAAATTGGGTCTAATCATGGATGCAAGTTCGTCCCATTCGATAGATTTGTTATTAGATGTTGTCTACGTATGATTTTTTTTCTGATTTTCTGATTCAAGGCTTTGCTAGCTGTATTCGCTCTATCCAAAAAAACAAATTCACAAATCAAACTATACTTAAACTACTAAGAAACACTTCAGTGACTTTTACATATAATTAAGCGACCATTCGGTAATCGAAACATTGTAATTTAGTCTTCACTGATTTTGTCCCATTAGTTTGTGTAAAAATGAGCCATATAAAAAACATTAAACCGACATTTGTATTGTAAATGTTACCAATAACAACATTTTTACTACGCTTTCCATACAACAGGCCAAAGTTGGGAACCTAATAAAAAATATGTTCCTAACATTGGGTCTATGGTTTTCATGTCAAATCACCTATGTGACCTGTTAGTTTATAACATATATATATCTTGCCTGCATTATTCGGTTTAAAGGTTCAATTTCGGCAAATTTAGATCATTCGAAGATCGTGTAGTTAATCTGTTCAGCTTGGATTGGAAGCTATTTGTCTGACAGAACTCAAAGGACTGTTTTTAATGATTCTGTTTTGTGGCGCCTTTTGTTTATTATATATATTAATGACATGCGAGTTTTGGTCAGCCCAAAACTAAGGTGGCGCTTCCATCAGTGTTGGAACCTCATTGACTCTGTAGCGAGCAAGTTCGGATATTGGCTTGTCTTTTGATAATGTCCTTTTACTGGATTCTGTGATCTGAATTGCAACAGAATTTCCTGATCGCTGGGAATACTTGAGAACTTTTGTGGTTAACAGCAAAGCTTTTCACGATTATGTCGCTGTGAAGCAAATGGAAACTTTTGAAGAAATTTATATCTCTAGATGAAATCAGTTCGTTTTTTTTTTGCATAACTGGTTCACTGAAAACATTTTTTCGTTAAGTTTGTCTTGAGCATTTCGTAAAAATAATATTTGTAAATAGGGCAAATTATCCGTTTATTGTATTAAACATTCGTATTGCATGTTTTCAAGATAAATTCCAATAATACGCATAATACGTACAGTTTATGAATCGTGTTTCGTATTACTTTAGAACCACTTGTAAATATCACTGAAAGATTCGTACATGCTAGCAACACTGATTTCATTCTTTCGTGAACTAAGTTTTTCCTGATGCTTCTTCATTCAATGTCCGCCATTACGTCGTGTCGAGTCGCGTTTGTATTTTATTGAAACATTTTATTAGTTTGTTATCATTTCAAAGTGTTTTGGTTATAAAGTGCATGAAGTGCATCAACGAAATTAGCGAGCGAACTGATCTCAAGTAAGTAAATCAATTACTTCCTCCATATATTGGTGTTTGTAAAACACAGCCCCCCCGCGAAACCCATGCCTGATTAATCTATGAGTAATCCGGTCTATGCTAATGGAAAAAATGTATATTTTTTACAGGTAAGCACGCAAAAACTTATTAACAATAATACGTATACAAGTTTATAAACGATTTCAACTAAGTGAGCTATGTACATGGATTGCTTCATATGTGGTGTTAACTTTGATTCCATACGATTTATGTCAAACCATTTTCGACTGTTCCATGAATTACCTGAAAAACATAATTATCAATGCACATTTCAAAACTGTAACACATTACTTGGTAGTTTGAGTTCACTAATTCGGCATTATAAATGCCATACTCAACCACAACCAGACAATAACCAGAATAATATTGCCATTAAACCAAACTATAATCCTTCAACTTTACCCACCAATCCATCCGTCGATTTGTTACCTTCAAACATTTCACAACTAGCCCAACCTACATTTGACTCAGCATCAATATCAGATCTCAAGCAATCTCCAATACTATCTTCAAACAAAATTCTTCAGGATAGCGTTTCAATTGACGAGTTTGGAATCCAGTTCACTCTTAAGCTTCACAACAACAACAATTTTACACGGAAAGATGTTTTAAAAATTCAAAAAAGCGTCATAAATGATACAGTCAAACCAATTGTTGGTTCAGTGGACACATTCTTTAAGCAGCATTGTGACACGACTAACTTGGAGCACCGTTTACAGTTAACGTCATTGCTTCAAACCATTTCAAACCCGTTCGGCAGATGTAAGAATGAACAACAGTTGTTTAATTGGCTTGCAGAAAATGATTATGCTAGCAAGTATGAAGAATTTGTAATCAACAAAGAAATTGGTGAAAAATACTGCCGCGGAGAAATAACTTACGATGAGGTTGACGTTACTGGAGTTCTACTGCCATTGGCATTTCAATTTAGAAAAATTTTGGAGAAAAACGACATGCTTCTGGAAACACTTACAAAAATAGCGTGGATCAGCAAATCAACAATGCACTATGGTCCAGGGCGAAAAATTATGTGGAATAAATTAATAACTCAAAGAATATAGGAGATAGCGTATTGATGTCTTCTGATCAAATTTTAGTTAGCTAATGCCGCGTTGTTAGCAAAAATGTCCTATACGCCTAATTTCACCAATAAAGTAATTTACTATTAAACTTTTTTGTTTTGATAGATAGAAATACAAAATGTTCTACAAAGTTATGGAACAACAAAAGCATTCAAACTTTGTTGAAGATTATATTTATCTATCTCTTCTATTTTTTGAGATATAGCGCTTTTAAAGAAACAAAAGCCAAAAATCAGAATTTCTGTCATATTTTGAAAAATATCTATTTTTCAGGCCTACTGTATTAAGAGCGATTGTAGTTCACATAAAAATATACATTTGCTCCCAAGACATCATACTCGTACAACTTTCCTGTGAAATGTAATCACCATTTTTGTTGTTTCACAAGCCATATATTCAAGCGTTACATTTCAAAAAGGCGCAAGTAAAACCGATAGCTATATATACCAGTTGAATAAGTATATCTCAAAGTACATTTAAGCAAAATTTGGGAATGGTCTTTTTTGATTTTGCTTAATAGCAGAACGTTGAAAATATCGTTGTTTATGCCGCAAATCTACAATTATCGGATTTATTTTAAGTGTTTATGAACTAGGGTAATTATTAATAGTTCTTGATGCATATAACGTTAGTACATCGTAACGTAGCATTGAAACGTGATTTGTCATCATCATTAAAAATATTATGTTATGTTTATGTAAGAGTTTATTACTTACTAGTAATAAAATTGAAAATTAGTATTCAATAATCAAGAGCTTAGTTTTCTCAGGTAATTCTGATGCAATTATTCCCGAAGATATCCTATTAGTCAACGAAATTACAGGATCTGATGATAAGAGCAACCTTTCTGGAGTGGAACTCCCGATATTTCCGAATGCACTTGTTTCTTGTTTCTTGAAATTTTTCGCCGCACATTCCGATTGGAAGCACCGTATATTTAATTAATGCTGCTCTGTGAACAAGAAGTTTATGGACTGTTGGAGACAACGCATACCAACAATATAACTTCTCGTACAATGCTCTAGTATCTTCGGCATAATCCGCAAAAGAATGATAATCGATTCTTGCTTTACAGTTAATCACTGTAAGAAGGATATTGAACCGCTCCCAAAAAATTTCATTTAGTCCAGTAATTTTTGCCGTAGTTTTCCAGTCACGGAAAAACTTTCGTGCCGTGTTTCCGTCGTTTGAATTGCCACATCCTGAAACCGGCTCACTAATGCGTTATCCTGTGAAAAAAAATTACAAGAGATAGTTAGATGATATCGAATAATTTCAAAATAAAATTAAAAATATTGAATAATATACTATTCTTACCCAATTCCTCACGCATCGTTTTTCGAATTTTCGTTTCCTTAGCTTTTACCGCTTTGACTTTTACCGTTTGATTTGCTTACACGCCATGTAGGTTTATCAAGCACCAGCCTATAAGACACTTCCAATAACATTTCCATAGTTCTTATGTGCGCATGAAGAGGAGAAAAACCATATTTATATATATCAGGATCATCGGAGGACCATGCCACTTCTGGAATTGTTAAGGTGTTTGCCAGAAGTTCCAATACAGCAGGCCTGCGATTTGGTTCCAGTCAAATCGTTGGCGCCTTTGGTGTCCATCATCGTAAACAACATCACTGGTTTAACAGAAACGACTTGTTTGGATAATAGTACCATAAAATTTTTCAAATTTCGAATTTGCGCCTTCATTAGAAGAACCTCGCGTTTTGTTAGCTCTGCGCATTCTTTTGCAAGTACCAGTTTGATGGGTCTGCATAGGAAAATTGAAGAAGGAAGATCATTATTTCAAGCAATTTCTTCAGTATCGTCAGATCTACGATGCCCAATCAACCGTAGCAGAACTAACGAGAGTGCGAATACATGCGAATCTCTATATTCTTGCAGTTCGTGGTCCTCGTCATCGTCAATAAAACACTGTTTATATCATGTGTGATTGCTTCTGCCATCACAACCCTATTTGTATATAAGTGTAAATTCGTCGTATCCCGAGCAGGAGACAATAACATATGAATACCTAATTTTCATCTTGATAACTGGCCGTGATATCAAAGAGCTCAGATTAAGTGGTAAAATACCTAAGCAAAATACCTAAGAATTGCAAGCAAAATATCTCTCAAATAACAAAACTTTTTATTTTGGATACCTGAGAGGTACTATTTTGGTATTGTATTACCTCAATTTGGTATTCGCATAACATTTTATGTTATTATCCTCAGGTATTTTACCTCTTAATCTGAGCTCCTAAATACCAAAGCCAGTTATCAAGTTATTCGGCTCTGCTCAGGATACGATGGGTATATATCTGCTCCTCTACTCAAATTCACCTCCCGGATATCCATGTATTGAGCTTTTGAAACCACGTTCTTGCATAAGAATGCAAGACCTTTCTCAGCTGTTAGTGGATTTAATTTTTCTTTTCATTTTTATTCCGAAGATTGTTGATTGGCCGCTGCTGTATCAGGATTTTGTGCTTATTTTTCTATCAGTTTACCAGTTTTCCGGAACCCAGCCGACGCTACGGAAGTTGCTGCAGCAAACGGGATTTCTTGGGCCGAATATTGGCTCAGAAGAGGTTCAACCTTTTTTTTTCCTTAATTTTCGTTTTGTGTCTTTGAACGGCTTTGATGGACGGCCGGCGGACTGTGTTGACGAAGACGTAACACCGATCATAAATTCTCCATCAAGCCAAGTTTTGTTGATATTCAAAAACCGTTCGCGTTTTCGTCCAGCTGCACACCATAGTTTCTGAAACTTCAGCATCACCAGATGAAGCTTCTTATGCACCAAATCAATGTTAAGTTTTTCTCCGGAATACCTTTTCTTTACAAATTCCAACAAATCTTTTTCTTTAGCTCCCTTCATTAGAAGAGATATGAGAACGGTCAGAGGAATTGCTAATAAATTAAAATTCGCTTTATTGAAATAACAATGCTCGAACAACAAATTTACCTACCTGTTTCATTTGGAAAGCACTTAACGTGACAATTTTATGCCAAAAAAGCAAAGCTTGCTTTGATTTGATCCCCAATGGAACACGGTTGTAAATTTACGGCATAAAAAACGATATTTTCAACGTTCTGCTATTAAGCAAAATCAAAAAAGACCATTCCCAAATTTTGGCTAAATGTACTTTGAGATATACTTATTCAACTGGTATATATAGCTATCGGTTTTACTTGCGCCTTTTTGAAATGTAACGCTTGAATATATGGCTTGTGAAACAACAAAAATGGTGATTACTTTTCACAGGAAAGTTGTACGAGTATGATGTCTTGGGAGCAAATGTATATTTTTATGTGAACTACAATCGCTTTTAATATAGTAGGCCTGAAAAATAGATATTTTTCAAAATATGACAGAAATTCTGATTTTTGGCTTTTGTTTCTTTAAAAGCGCTATATCTCAAAAAATAGAAGAGAGAGATACATATAATCTTGCACAAAGTTTGAATGCTTTTGTTGTTCCATAACTTTGTAGAACATTTTGTATTTCTATCTATCAAAACAAAAAAGTTTAATAGTAAATTACTTTATTGGTGAAATTAGGCGCATAGGACATTTTTGCTAACAACGCGGCATTAGCTAACTAAAATTTGTTTAGAAGACATCAATACGCTATCTCTTATATTCTTTGAGTTATTAATTTATTCCACCTAATTTTTCGCTCTGGACCACAGTGCAATGTTAAATGCACACTTTATCAACGGTGCGTTATGGCGAGAAAAAAGTAAACCATTCATTGATGCAGGAAAAATTGTTATACCGTTTTTTCTATACATTGACGATTCTGAAATCAATAACGCACTTGGAACGCACACAGATCCTATATCTTTTATATATTATTCATTTCCGGTTATTGATAACTCCGACATTTATTTGGCAGCTGTAATAAAAGGTCATGACTACAAAGAATTTGGTAACGAAAAATGTTTGAGTGCCTTGATTCGCTCTATAAGAGAAATAGAAGTGAATGGCATTCTTATAAATACATTGGAAGGACCGAAAAATGTACATTTTGTTCTAGCACTCTTCGTGGGGGACAATTTAGGACTGAATAAAGTGCTTGGATTCACCTCATCGTTCAATCATCAATTTTTCTGTAGATTCTGTAAAACACCAAAGCCGGTTACGCATACTTTGAGCACAAATAATATGAATTTGTCTCGTAATCCACATAACTATGCTGAAGATGTAGCAGCCCAAAACCTGAGTTCAACAGGCATTCAAGAACTTTGCATTTTTAATAGCATCGTGTCATTCCATGTGACTACAAACTATGCCGTAGATATGATGCATGACGTTTTTGAGGGTGTCTGTCATTATGATATTTGTCATAGTATTAGATACTTCATTTCTACCAAGTATGTATCGCTAGAAACATTGAATATACGTAAGCATATGTTTAATTATGGGGAAATAGAGATTGACAACATATCTCCAGAAATTACTCAAGCCCACTTAAACAAGTTCCACTTGAAAATGACCGCGAGAGAGATGATGTGTTTTATACATCTTTTTCCCCTTATGATTGGTGACCTCATTCCGGAAGATGATGAAGTTTGGATGTTTCTTTTGAAATTGATAGAGTTGATTGAAATTCTTCTTTCGTTTGAAATTTCCCATGATATGGCAGAACGATTAAGTTTTCTTATCACTGAACACCACTTGGATTACGTACGCCTATTTAAAGACACCTTGAAGCCCAAACATCATATGCTGTTGCACTACTATACAGTAGTTTTGCAATCAGGTCCCCAAGGCACTATTGGTCTTTTCGTTTTGAAGCGAAGCATAAGGAATTCAAGACATATGCGCACAACATAACGAGCCGGAA
>JASCZW010007167.1:0-72462 GCA_034211315.2 Aedes japonicus
AGTACCTACCTTAAAACAGCTTCATATATAGAAGGAGATGTTCGCTCATCACCATGAGGTACCAAGAGTGGACAGTAATGTTTGCTTGAATGAAAGATATGAAGAGAAAGTGTTGAAAGTTCCGTCAGTGTACGGTAGGTTGGAAATGGAACAGATGTATTAAAAAGAGTGAGCGAAAGGGCATTGGTACAGTAGTACTCGAACCAAGGACGTCACCCTTGCCTAACATCCCACTGCGGGGTAGGCCGAGGCACGGACGAATCCGCCACCTTAACAGGCAAAAGTTGACGTTTGGAAAGCGCTCATGTACTATTGATAGCTTTGTGATAATTTCTAGCGGTAGTTTGTATGCACTCTTTTTTGATGCGCACGTGGAGACGAACTCTCTCCTTTTTGGGTTTGTTTTTGATTCGCAACGTCTGATATCACTCAAGTTCAATCTAATAACTGTTTTTTTTAAAGAAAATTGTTAAAAAAATTCCTAAAAAATATTATTTGTTAGCGGCAGTGTTGCCAAACATGCTAATTTTTCATTTTAAAATTGAAATTGCAATTTTCGCTCAATATAGATATTTTGATTTTGATATTTTTGATATTTTGATAAAAAAACAACCACGCCATCGTGTCCCTCACACTTTTTTAAATAAAAACACTAAAAATCGCAGGAATTATTTTGAGCAATTCCTGAGATACAGCGTTTAAAAACAAAGAACTTCTTGTTTTCTAGTTTTTATACAATATTATATTTCACTTTCATTCATGTATTTCTCCGTAACTAGCATGGCTAAAAACAATCTACTGGTTGGTATTAAAAAAAAATGTTCGGAAAAATCATAATGGTGGCAGTGTGGCCAAATATGCTATTATTTTCATTTAAATTAAATTTTCGCTCAATTTAGATATTTTATTTTAAAAATGACCACGCCATCGTGCTCTTCACTTTTTTACGTAAAAACACTAAAAAACTCGGGGTATTTTGAACCGTTCTTGAGATACAGTGTCCTGAAACAGAAAACTCCTTTTTTTTCTAGTTTTTACACAATATTCTTTTTCTTCTATGTACACTCAGTAGTAAAAATAAAACCGAGCAAAATTTTGCTTCTGTCAATTATCAATATTTTTGGCTGAAAATTTCACAACAGCATAACCAATGTATAGACCTTATGTGACCTAAATTTTTATGTTGATAACATTTATAACTGAGATGTTTTCTTAGCATATGTGAAAAACATAGTAATTACAAAAATCCGTATTTCTGTGAAAAATTTAGATAACATATTTTACATTTCCCCATAGCCAAAAAATACTTAGAAAATAATGTGGGCAAAATTTGAACAGTTTTCTTCAGCTGGCGTCAAAGTTGATGCACCAACATGAGCTTTTCTCTTTTTCACCGGATACTGACGGTTTTTTTGCACCGATATTTAAGCATGGTCAATATCGGGTGAAAAAGGGAAATACGCATGAAGTCCAAACCACTTGATGGAAACAGTTCAAATATTTTCCACATTATTTTCTATCTATTTTTGGCTTTGATGAAATTTAAAATATGTTCTTTATATTATTCACAGAAATACGGATTTTTGAAATTTTCATGTTCAAAAACGATTTTTTTCACATATATTATGAAAACTTCAAATTTATTAACCTTAAGAACATAAAATTTTGTCCACATAAGGTCCACACATTGGTTTTAGTGTTTTAAAATTATCAGCCAAAAATATTGATAATTGACAAAGTTACAAATGGCGTTTTCTGGAAGCAAAATTTCGCTCGGTTTTTTGCTACTGAGTGTATATCATGTATTCCATGTAGTGGATGCTGGATGCTAGTTGAAGGTAATTGTTCAAGAAAACCATAAAAAATATTTTTCTTGACGGCATTGTTGCCATATGTGCTATTATTTTTTTTTAAATTTATTACTGTGTTTTTTTAACAACAACAACACCATCGTATTCATCGGATTTTTACATAAAAATCAATCAAATAAAGTAAACTTTATTAAAATTACGGTTTTACAACTTTATTATTTCGCAACTTCTTTCCACTATTATTTTGTTGTTCCTTTTGTCTTCCTTCCGTCGGTACTATTTTGATCCTTGAACTGGTTGTTGAACTGGAAATCGTTTTCATGAGCATAGAATCGATACCTGAAGGAACTGCGGTATGCATGGACCGGATACCAGCAATGGATGCTGCTGATTCGAAACGGTTTTTCAGTATCTCCTTTTCTTCGTGGCATTCTGCAGCCGACACAAATTTCACATTCAGCTTGCTTTTTAGCTATGAAGTCATGCTTACGAACATCAGAAATAGCATCAAAAAACGATTCTACAAATGGTTCAACCTCCGAAACAAGGTTGTTTAGGCTGCATCTCTTTTGCTGAGACCAATGTTTGTATTTGACCTCGTTAATGCCGTTGTCTTCAAAATACGATCAAACTAGATCTTTCATAGAGCTTGTATCCCCACAATTAGCGTTTTCACACATGTTTAAGAAGCATCATTATCATTACCACTCATTACCATTATCAGAACTTTTACCACTTTTTTCTGCTTCCACTGTTGGTTAAAGAAATGTCAACAACGAAAACAAAAATAAAAATCAAAAAATTACCTGATTCGTTGATACAATCCGCCTTGGGCGACAGGTTTCCAGACACCATCTTCAGCGTTGTGGATAACAGTAATTCCGCTACAAACTTGAAAACACAAAAACATTACCTGCATCGTTGATACGAGTCACCTCTGGGCGATACGTATTGCACAGCACGGTAACATTGACGCGCAGAGAACTGTTAACTCCTACGAAGGTCCTTCTTAGCGGCACATTTTCTTCTTACGAATATTCCAATCGAGCAGTTCATTTTGAACCAAAACACTTTCTTCTCAGTCAAAACAACACGCTTGCTTTGATCAGGTGTCAGGTGACAGTTTTGTCCTTTCTTGATATCTTCTTCTTGCGCTGAAAAAAAAATCGAAAGGAATACACGCTAAGTTCGGTTTACCCAAACATGGGTGAAAAATACCCATAATCGCGGAAAGTGCACATACACGTATATGGGTACATTACTATTTACCCATATTTGAGCATTTTTCCAATAAAAATTTACTCAAATATGGGTTACATTTAACTTTACCCATAAATGGGTATGTGCACTTATCGTAATTACGGGTAAACTGAGCTTAGCGTGTACGCTGGCTTGTTATTGTTGATAATTGTGGCAATTTTAGTATTAAAATGAAAAAATTGAATGCATGTCAACACTGCCACCAAGAAATCATATTTTTTATGAACAATTTGCTTAAAATACCATTCAGTAGATTGTTTTTAGCCATGCTTTTGCTGAGATATACATGTTAGAAAAAAAAACATTATTGTACAAAAACTGGAAAGCAAGGAATTTTTTGTTTTCAAAACGCTGAATCTTAGGAACGGTTCCAAATACCCTGAGATTTTTAGTGTTTTTTTATGTAAAAATGTGTGAGGAACACTGGTCATTTTGAAAATCAGAATATCTACATTGAGCGAAAATTGCAATTTAAATTTTAAAATGAAAAATTAACATTTTTGGCAACACTGTCACTAAAAAATAATATTTTTATGAGTTTTTTAAACAATTTCCTTTAAAAACAGTTATTAGATTGTTTTTTAGCATAACAGTTACGGAGATGTAAATATTAACTAAATGAGAATTTTTCAAACAAATATTAAAAAAGAGGGAGGCCCCATTAACCGGACCGCCTCTCGGTTAATGGCACAAAAAATGGGATTTTTACACATAATCGCAAAATGAAACATTCTTCAAAATTTGGTTGAACTCCGTGAAGGCCTTGTCCACATTTTAACTTTTTCTCGGACACTTCGGATGGAATGACCCAGTTTCACTTCACCATGGTTGACATTTTGGGTACTTTCAAGAAAGGTACACGCAAAAAAAAGCCGCAGTAGAAACTACCATTTCGAGGGTTAAATTAAGCGCAATCACCAACAATTTTCAACTGACTATAAATGCGTTTGATTTTACCATGCCTGCGATTAGATCAACCATGGTGCGGTTGATATCAATATGAGGTTTGCCAAATATACCACATACGTTCGAGATTTTACCGTAAACGTAGTAAATTTTACTGAAATTTCATGGTAGTTTTAAAGATAGGCGTAGTCGGCTAAAATGGTAGTTTTTACTACAAGATTTCTTTCTGTGTAGCTACAAGAATAATTCGGAATGATTTTTTTGTTAAAGCAAATATCTTGCTTTGAACAAATCTATCAAATAAAATTAACCTTGCACATGCCAAATTATTTAGCTTGAGCCACAGCACTGAATATTTATTTTCTTAAATTAAAGGGTGTACGGAATCAAATTGTGACGCACACAAATATTCGGCAAAATTCGCCCGTTCAAGCAATTATCTTCAAACTTTCAGGGAGTAAAATAAAACATGTTATGAATATTTACCCATGTTTGTTTTATTCAATTTCAATTCCATATCCAAATGCACGAACCTTCTTCGTTACACTACTCATAAGGTGCTGTACAGCATTTGGACCTATTTTTTGCGTGGCGATCCATTTTTTCTTCATATCTTTCTCCGATTTCACCCCCCTAAGGATGCTTTCGAAGTGCCTGCTTCATGATGGCCCAGTGCTTTTCAATTGGCTGCAGTTTCGGTGTGTTCGGGGGGTTGAAATGCACGATGTTCGAATGTGTGATCGGCACGAAATTGACCTCCTTAGCCTTGTGCCACTCCAAAACCTCTTTCGAGTAATGGCACGAGGCTAAATCCGGCCCCAAAATCGTAGGACCATCGTGTGACCTCAGAAGAGGAAATAGGCGCTTTTAGATGCATTCTCTTAGGTGCACCTGCCCATTAGCCGTTCCAGTTGTTACGAATGGGGAGCTCCGCTTCCCACACGAGTAAATTGCTTGCCAAACCATATATTTTTCTGGCAAACTTTAACATCTTCAGCTTTCTAATGTCCTCAGGGACATCGAATATGAAATGTTCATATTTCTTGTCATGTGACGAAATGCTACCATTACACTGTTTTGTACAGAGTGTCTCACAATAGGTGTCACTAAAACAAAATGGGATTACAGCAAAACAAATCAACCAAATCATAGTATTTATTTTTCATTTGAAAGATACATGTTATAGAAATAAACCATATTAATTCAATTCGAATCTCTCGCCCTTTTCCTTGATAACTTTGCGCAAATGCTTTGTAAACCCATCACAACTGGCACGCACGATTTCCTGAGGAATTTTAAATCCCAAATATCAACCAAATGTTTCTTGAATCGATCTTAAGTAAGCCCTTTCGTAGGGCTGTTAAAGCATATAACCCCAAAAAAAGTAGTCAAATGGGTTGAGATCCGGTGAAGATGCAGGTCATTTTTCGCTTGTGATGTAATCGGGCAAATTTTCCGCACACCAGGCTTGTGTCTTGTGAGCTGGAGCTGAGTCCTGTTAGAAACAATATGGTGTATTCCCATACAGCGTTGAAGCATGAGGAAGCAGATGGTTCTTCAAAACCTGCTCGATGTAACATTCAGTGTTGATTTCTGCGTTAGGTTCTATGAAAAGAAGAGCAAGTTTTCGGTACTTTTCGTGAAACGGCGCCCCATACCATGATTTTCGATACATTCTGACAGCGTTCTACAGCTAGTTTATCTCTTGGAATATTGGCAAGGCTTTTGCCGTACACATGATCATTTGGTTGATTATGACTGTCCTGAAGGAGGAAAAGCTTTTCATTTATCTTCAGCGATAAGCTGTCAAAAGAATAATCTTAAAACGGGTATAATCAATTCCGCTGTTAAAATTACCCAGCTGAAATAAACCAAGACTGAAAAAAGGTGATATCTATTGTGAGACTCACTGTACAATGCACGAAATAAATTTCGTGAAGACCAGCCAATCGCTGCGTCTCTTCTATCGTACTCATACATGTTGGTGTTGCTACTGGGGTGGGCGAGAATCATTGATTTATCCCTAAAATAAAATTAAATCGCTGTCGAATGGGTAGTGGCCTAGGGAGATCAACCACGGATTCAATAACAGCTCAATCCAAAAATACAGGACCAAACCCTATGTAAGAAACAAAAAAAAACACCGAATAACTCGTCGTGGTTTCGCTTTAGTATTAGCGATATAGTTCATGCAACCACTAGAGAAGCACTTCTTTTTTATTTGTGACAACAGCTTTTGGTATTGTTTCTGTTCAGTGCACGAATGCTCTTTCTGTGTCAACCAATGCTTCGTGTGTTTGGCAATTGTGCGTGTGGCATTGAATACGAAGGTAGCTTCACAAAAAGTACAAATCAGTTTCGTTGCAGAAAACAACGAATAGATTCGTTAGTCCTACCTCGATTTCGTAATATAAACGAAATTTAATTTTCAGTGTAGTGCCACACGTACACTAATAATGTACGAAAGATCAAGTGCCTTAGATAAAATACGGCTAAGCAATAGCCACGAATGACGGGAGCCGGCCCGCTACCGAATTAGTACTCTACCCTACAATAAATTTCCACAAACGCGAAGTTCACCTATTTTTGGCAACACTGCCCCGAAATTCCGAAAAAATGGGCTGGACGACGCTTTCGGAACCAGTTTTCCATTTCCACCTCACTCCTTCCAGTGAAGGCCACCGGACGGGATGGCTGGCAAGATAGAGAGAGAGAGAAACCCCACAGCAGTGGTGAGAATCCCAGTCTGACTGGCAATCCTTTTCGTGTTCCTTATCTATCTTACATCTTGCCGGTCGCATCACGATCTGGTCGTCTTACTACCAATTTCTCTCCCAAGAAAAAAAATCACATTCTGCATCCAGAGGCCATGGAATGTGCGCTGTTCCTGTACCGTGGAGGACCTTCTTCAAACGGAGAGGGATGGTTACCTTTTATCAAGCGCACCACCACTGACTGGCTGCTGCAGGACTTGGCAATTTATTATCAACCTCTGCTGCTACTCTTCCTCGAGTATTTCCCCCGCACTTGTGATTGATCATCTCCAACAGACCGACTTTTTTTTTCTTTCAAATTTAACCTCACATAGAAAATCAACCGAACAAGAAGATATTCATAAATTCATATTCACACACACACAGTGAAACCACCGAAAAAAAAATCTTGCAACCCACTCCAGAGTTTCAGCTGGGCGCAAGAAGAAATTGTGGGAAATTCACCTAATGGGGTTCATCAAATACGGTGTTTGTGCAAATTCGGGCAGCGCAAAAAAGAGAAAACGATGATGGAAAGCATTTAAATTTCTGCAAACTGATTTCTTCTAACCCCCCTGGCAGTCCCCCCCCCCCCTGATGCTGATGGTCTCGGTGAAGTATTAAAGAACCTTGCCATTTTTAAACGAACGTTAGAAGCAAGACGCGTGTGTTTTTTTTGCATTTGGTCCATTCCAAGTTCGGCGAGCGCCCGATCGAAGTAGGTAGGTTGGGTTGGGATTCTCTAGGGCGGTCAAGTCAATGATCTCGTCGTTCACCATTAGAGAGTAGCGTGCATGATTTGCCGGAATTGAACGTCGTTTTGCGATTCTCAAACTAGGCAAATAATCTCCACAACCAAGTGTGCGGATCGGATGGGATCGAATCGCGAGTTGGGTTCGGATGGGACGGTTTATTTGCCTTAGGTACAGGGGGGCTATAGGGATCAGCTGGAAGGAGGCAACCGGGAGTTCTAATCAGTGCAAAAAGAAAGGAGCCCGGTGGTAGCGCAACGGCAATTAAGATGAATGAAATTTAGGAAATTTTGGACGTTTGCAGTTTTGTACAAGGCGATTAGGAACTATGTAGAGAGTATGATAATTGAATGTTCTGTGTTTTGGATTGTAATTGGTTCAACACTATCTATGTTGTGGCTTAGAGGACAAGACGAACATTTTTTCAACACGAGTTTTGACAACTCTGCTGGGTTTATTTTGGCTTCCATTCGTTCATAGGCGTATCTTTTTCAAAAGTTAAACCTTTTGAAAAAGATCGAAAATATTGCGCTTGAGTTGAGTAAATAGGATTATCTTATTTTGAATCCAGCCTACAAAATCGATAGGAACTAAAAAAAAGGTTCTAATCTGTAGAAATATAGCAAGAAGTAAAATGCGTTTTCTAAAGGATTTACAAACTACACCTAAAAGTAGAACTTGGTGAGTCCATTCCAATTAATATAAAATAAATAAAAATATTTTCGTTTTTATTTCGACCCACATAGTTTTCGTTGACAATTTTCGTTTAAGTTTTGTTAGACTATAATTGAATCGAATATAAGAAAAACGGCAATGAATATCAGCGTTCGCCTACGCTTGAGCCTTGATTAGCTACAGAAATAATAATTGATTGTTACAAGCGCATGATTTCCCCTCGTTGAACTTCTAAACCAATAGCAAGCGTAAACAACGATATTGTTTGCAATTGATGAAATTTCCATACAATAGACGCAATTTAGGAGAATCCAGCTTTCATTTACACGAATCTATCCCAGTAATTTCTGTCATATCTGGCATTCCTTTACGTGCATTAGATAACACATAAAATTCAATGTCTTTTTATCTGTGTAGTTAACGGGAACAATCGTGAGAGTTCGTCGTAAGTATTAGAGAAGTCTTCTGACTGATAGTCGATTCAAAAGTTCTTCCTCTATTTTGTATTTGTTCGAGCAGATGAGATTTTACCTGTATTCTAGACTGTATTGAAAAAAAGTTATCCACGTATTTTTCTATCAAATAATAATAAAAACTGCCCCGTTGAAGTCGCGTAAAAACAATAAAAAAGAAGAAGAATAACCAAACCACGCACATATTTAACCGTTGTGTGTCCAACAACAAAAATTACTTTTAAGCGGCCGACAGGGAACATTTTCACCCACGAAATTAAAATGACCATTACTATGAAAATATCCAACCGATTTAGCATCTTTTAGCAGCTTTTGATTCAGGAACTCAACCACTTTCTCGAAATTGTCTAACATAACTACCGATGGACGTCATCCGTCTGCGAAAAAAAACGAATTTCCGGAACCATGTTCCGAAAATGGAATACTTTTAAAATATTTCAATAGAAAATCAGCAGTAATGATACTGAAAGTCGCGGAATGAATACACAGGAACGTGTGGGATTGCCATATGACAATCCGGTGACTAATAATAAGTCCTGATGTATCAGGTTCAGAAAATTCAAATATATATTATAATTTAAATGTGATCAAACCACTAACTCAAACAACATATTATTTAGCTAGGGACAAGAGCTTTCCGAACTGAACAAAGGTCATCGAAAAGTGTTACTTAGGGCAGATGCTGACAAATAATTAAAGGCTAAGGTTTTATGAAAAGAGTAGGTCGCGGCCTTGAGGCCTTAGAACAATTCTGTTGAGTGATCGAATGAGCATGAAAAGTCGTGGTTCGCCCGGTAAGATGGGTCGGTGGAGAGGTACATATTCAATTGTGATCCAAATTATTCGTTCGCCATGCTCGTCGGGCCACACCTATCTTGGAACAAATAAACCACTTTCCCGTTTTGTAAGTGACTCCAGCGACATCCATACTATTGGTGTAGATCGGTCCAAGTTGGCTCTGAGGCGTTGAGATGAATTGCCTTGTTTTCTTAATGAAATACCACTATCACACTCTGTGAGTGGCCCAATAGCATCCTTACTGTTGGTTTAAATCGGTTCAAATCGGATATCGGTACTAATTTTCAAATATTTAGCTTTGACAGCTTATCGTTAACCAAAACGAACCCTGCTGCTACCCAATCCTATTATCAAAATCCCAGTGATTTCTCGTGAAAGTGCAGTGGATTCAGCGGCTTCCAATAAAGCGAGTATCACGTCAACATATTCCTACACTTTTCCTTACTTGACCTGCATTCGGACGGAGCGGCGCCGGTATTGCCTTAGTTTGGGATCACTAGTTTTTACACATTGAAGATGTATGTTAGTCCCAAGCATCATCTGTTGGTTCTCTATGGAATAACAGCTGATCTGGCAACAACGGAGTAGCAACCTCGGGCGGTCAATCATCTATTTTTTTTTAATTTTTTGTCCATAAAGATTGGAAAATAGACCCCTACCATTCCCGTTAGACTAATGTAAATTTTGAAACGGTCTCTTCCGTATGCTTGAAGGATTTCTTCTCATGTCCAAAAAAACATCTTGAAATTTGAGAAAATTTGATAAGAAACTAACACTAATTAGATTTTTTTTTGTGTAAAAGAACGTGAAATCGCAAAAGTAAGTCAACTTTCTGATAAATTGCAAATCTTCTCCAACACGCTCATTCTTTTAGAGCAAATATAAGCCATACAGCTAAAGGAACGGACTTGTTAATTTATCTGAGTGTTAGCGCTGTCAAGGATCAACTAAAATCTAAAACTAAAAACAAAAATTAAAACCCAAATTGGAATAATTCCGGAATAATTTATGGATCATACTTATTTTTTAAATGTACAAAGTTGTTTTGCTATGGATCGTATTTCAAACCTATTATGGATCATTATCGATTTCCTTATGGAACATTTTCAATAACTTATTGATCATATGCATATATTTTAGTTAACATACGGTACATTCTGAGGATAAATTTAACAAGTTTAAGGAATGATATTGAAGCTTTTATGGAACATTTGCAATATGTTTATGGGTAATCATACAATTTTTTAGATGATTCCTAGATGTATAACACTTCATATTTGACATTTTATTTCCAAAATTTATATAATGTATGGATCATATTGCTGTATTCTATGGACCATTTTCAGTTTTATATAGATTTTCTTCAGAGGCGTATGGGTCATAATAACGTTTTTTATGGAACGAATTTAATTTTTGTATGGATCATTTCTTCTGTTTACAGGTGCAAACTTAGGGTTGCCTTAAAATAGAGGCCTTATTTTTGAAAAATCACACACAAAACTGATTCACTGGAAATCCAGTCAAAATGGAACTTTTTTGTTCGAACTCCTCATCTATAGACTGTCGCAGAAAATAAGGGCACACTTTTCTAACGTTGCCTTTTTAACATCCATTTTTATCCGGGTGGTCTCCATCTCATTTTTTACACCCCAACGTCAAATCGAACACAACGCACAGTAAACTTTCACGCGCATTTTGAGAGGTGGGGATAAATCAACTTCCTCATTTTACAATGAATTTGTAATTTTGCACACTCAAACAAGTAACATAGTTTATTATAAGCTTTTCAGCTAGTCTTATGCTCCATTTACATTTATCGGATGATATGAAAAGTTGTAGGAAAGTCATCATGAAGCGAAAAGAGAACTTAAAAAACATGTTTTGCCAAAAAAAGGTATAATAAAGAAAGCAAAACAACCGAAGCCTCAATACAACGTGCAACACATTAAGGGACAAACCTACCAAATATTGCGAAACTTCATCTTTTTGGTATGAAATTTATGAACTATCTAACTGCTGAAATGCTGAACTGAACTATGTTAGGGATGTTCCGGAACTTTGGGAAGACCCAAGACCCATAGATTGTTCTCCACATTGGTTCACTTTTAATATTTTATGTTCAAATAGTTTTGAAAAAAAAAATCGTATTGCTTCAGGGCGAGACTAATGAATTTACCATTTTATCGGATGTTACGGATATTCCAGGGTTATAAAGCGGCCATATTATGATAATGTGACCCAATAAGATAGACTAATAGCATATTTGAAATCAACGGCTCAACATTACTTGAAACATATAACATAGCTATGTAAAATTTATTTTTCGACTTTTTGCCGCCTTTTGTATGGAATGGAACTCACCGTGCATCGTGCACAAGTGGAGTACACTATTCCAGGATTATCACTAATCACTGGCGAAATTGGAAAACGTTGGTGTGAAAGCGGTGCGTATTGCGATCCGGAAGTTAGGGGAGGAGTATTCCCTTGCGGAGCTGCCTCGAAGTAGACGAAAAAAGGAGTCATTACGCTAAGTTGGCCATGGACTGGTACAATCGGAAAACGTGATAACTGTACCTAAGGAAATGAGTCCCAAAATAGGCGTGATTTGTCCCATCAGAAAGATTTTGGGCTTTGGTCAAAAGGTATCTTCGTAAACATGTTCAGCTAGCTGATACAGTGGAAAAGTTTCAAAGAGATTGGACAAGAGCGTCTAGAATCGTTGCTAATCAGAACTTGCTGGTCCGGTACAAGTAAAACGTTCTTTACATTGAACTGCACGCCTCTGTTTCTAACAGCGTTGATCTCTCCTATCTTCTCAGCTATCATGCCAGGCGCCTTCCTTCGCAACTTTGATCTGCACTGGATCGTCCAGCTTGCCTAGGGATGAGAAAACGGACCTTTCGTTTACTAGGTGGTCACTACAGTCTGAATCCCACTTAAAAAGGATCTTTTCTGAATTCTTTCGTCCGCCCTTTCAACATCTGCCCTAAAACTGACCGAAAGAATTGTATTCGCTTTTGTTCTGGTACCGACAATCTTTCTTGAAGTGTCCCCGTCTGTCGCATCGATGGCACTTTCCGTTGAACGTTTGCTGTTTCTTCTGCTTATGCCCTGTAAACTGGCTTGGCTTCCTCAAACTCGTCTTGCAGATCAGTTTGATTTGGCTCTTCTGCTAAAAGTCTCTGCTTAACGAAATCCAACGTTAGCTCCTTCTTGGTGACGTTTTCTAGAGCCGTCACAAGTGGATAATACGAATCCAGCAACGTTGGGAAGAGTTGCCACACCAGATCTGCCTCGACCAGGGTAGCACCAGCCGTCTTTAGCTTCCTTACCAGTCCGTCAAATTCTAAAAAAATGGGTTCTCATTTCGGCTCCGCTCTTCATGCGTAGGTGCGCCACTTGCTTCCGAATGAGAGTCTAACTGGCAACCGCCTTCTTGGCGTACGTTTCTTGCAAACTTCTCCACATTAGGTTCGTCGTTGTCTTCTCCCGGACGACTTATAGGCAGTTTCTGCCAAAAGCGCATTTCCTTTGCGGTCGTTTTCCAAAAAATTGGTTCTCACAGCAGCTGCTTCCGGCACATCTCCCGTTAGCACTTCGGAGACTCCTGTTTTCATACCCGCCTGCATTTCCACGAAAGTGTGGTATTCCTTGAGCGAGGTCATTTTGCGTGGTGCCCATAACCTGTTGAGGGACTCAGACGGCTTGAAATGAAGACTCGAGAACTTGAAATAACGATGTAACAAACTAGCTTTATTGAGTACGTCTAAACTGGTTGCAGTTGTAGTTGGGAATAATCTGTTATGAAAAATAACAATTGACAGTTGCTATGTTACCGCCCAAACACAATGATAACGGAAACGGAACGGAAAACGTCAATTGAGTTTTACACCAACCTAACATAACCTCGCAAAATGAATCGAATGAATTTCTTTTGACAGGAGTCCGTGGTTTGTTTATTTGAGGGAAGTTCATCTGTTTGAATTCGAAAAAACAAACCACGAATACCTGTCAAAACTGAATTCCATTCATCAGGATGAACCATACCTTCACTAGTGACGTCATCTTGCAAAATTCTATTTTGGCTTGGATCCAACCTGTTTTCTTTCCAACAAGCAGGCATACTCAGATCGGGCTTTGCCGTTTTCCGTTGCCGTTATCATTGTGTTTGGGCCATTAGTAACCGACTGGAGAGCCACTATGGGGGAAGTGGAGGCCAAAAATCGAAAAATTGACTTGCTTTGAATGACTTGTATACCATTTGACGTGTCTTGTATACCATTTGATAGCCATAAGTTCAACCTAGATTCCCAAAATTGCAGTCCTCTGTGATGAAAACTCATTACGCCACAGACATCAGACTTAGAAAAATTGTGAAAATTGTAGAAAAAAATGCATTTCAACAAATAAAATTTTCTCAGCCAATAGTGGTCCAATTTTGGAATTTAATACACCGTTGAAAAGGTAATTGTCTAAACTTCAAATGGGTATGTTGTTGAGGTTACACGAAAAAATTCAAATTAGTAAAAAATTGGCAATTATTGAAAAAATGTTGTTTTTGCCTAAGTTTGACTATATCTAACGAGCAGGGCCGAGAAGTCTCAAGAGACCACTACAACTGTTTAGTTTGGGGTCTTTACTATCTGTGGAACGAGAATCCAGCTGGGGATAGCTGCGGATAAGCGTCATTTTGGCACTAAGTCGAAAAATGGATATTTGTTTTAATTTTTTTTGTTAATTACGATTATTGAGCATAAACCAAAAAGTCTTACAAATTAAACACTGTTTGAAAGGTGAAACTGTTAAATCTCAAATTTAGTCTAAACATTTTACACACTTAATAATTATTTTTGTTAAAAATGGGTAAAAACAGACCGAAAATTATCATTCCATATAGAAACTGTATCTACCCAACTGGAAAAAGTTTTCAATGTTTTCACGATAATCTTGATTATATATTCTAAAGGAAATTCTCTGTTCATGTGCCATTTTACAATTTCTACCAACTATACTCAGGTATATTTATTTATCTAAAAACTACTTTTTACCTACTACTTACTACATACTACCTACCTACCTACTATATACTACATACTAGCTGAAGAAACAGCAGAGTGCCAACATAAGCAACTAAAAAATGTCGTACACATTATGCTAGGAAAAGGTCCCAAGTTAATCATCTACATGACGTTTATATTCGAGCTATGAACTCATCTGATCCTTTGATAAGTTCAATAAAGTTAATAGAATGCGAAAGAAGGTATCACTTCAATATCCAGATGTTGTAAAATCACGTTTAGTATTCGAAGATCTTGACAGCTTTGAAAATTTAAACGCCAAAGGCAATGCAATAGACGAATTGATGGATGATGTTGAACAACTGGATGATGATTTTGCTCTTCATGAAAATGTAGAAAATGAGTAGAATTGCTTGTGAATTTGATTAAGTTTTAAGAGAAAGTTAATAAATAAAATTTATTATGACAATTTATCAATGAAAATTATGTTTTATTTCGTAGTTTATTCATCTCTGCAGTATAAAAAATGGAGACAAAGCATCAACTTAGTTAAAGATGTTGATATGTGTCTAATAAAAATAATGGAAATCTATTAAAAAATAATCGTAATCGACTAGAATGATTTATTTGTACGGAGAAAAACATTTCCAGGAGGGTGAGGGGAGGTTTGGTAGACAAATAGTTCTTCACCAAAATATCTGATTGATGAAACAATACTCTTATACAACATATTTAAAAAAAAAATGTGGGGGGGGGACTTCTCATATTTAATCTTATGCACAGTAACCTTATTCTAGTTTTGATTTTCATTTGAACTGCCCCTAAAATTAAAAACAAACGTTTAAGTTTATTGTTCAGGAAAACGTTTCTGGGTTAAATACTAGTTACATCGTCTGTATCTGATGAAAATACATAAATATGACTAATTTTATACTAAACTTACTAGAATATTATCAAAAAATGTATGGAACTTACTAGAATATTATCACTTTGTATGGAGCCGCCTCATAGTGCGAGCGGGGCGATTGCTACTATGTTAAGGGGGGATATACAGTTAGAACGACCAAAAATTTCAATATTTTTTGGCATAAAAAGTTTGTAAATTTTCCGTAAAATACGCTCCTGAAACCCTTTTTTCGAAATTCGAACTCCAAGTGTTTCGTTTCATCGTTTTTCCAAGACGGCTTCTTCGCGCGCAGACCGATAATTAAAACTTTCAACGCGTTTTTCTCAAAACAGCATTTTCGGAGTTTATGCCGGTGACATAGGCGTAGCCAGGTTTTCAAATAGGATGGGGCAAGATTTTTTTTTAGAGAGAGAGAGAGAGAATTACACCGTCTTCAACCAGCGGCTAGAGCAGGAATCGATCCCTCACTTTGTGACGGGTGAATTATCTTCTCTACGCTTACCCAAAGTACTTTACAATACCCGTCAAATTTTGGCAACAAGATTCAACATTTAAAAAAAAAACAAAAGAGATTTTAAAAACCTTAGGTTTCTACATGTTTCAAAATAGCATTAAATAGCAACCATGGTAAAATCTAGCGGGTACTGTCATGTGTCGAAATATTCATTTTACAGTCGTGTTGGATTTTTGTATGGTATAACTCACCTCTCACCCACACTGAAAATTAAATTTCGCTTTTATTACGAAATCGAAGGTAGGACTAACAAATGTTTTCGTTGTATACGTTGTAAATCGATTTTTACCTTTCAAGAAGCTACCTTCGTACTCAATGCCACACGTGTAACTGTCTAAAACACGAAGCATTTATTTGCACAGAAAGAACATTCGTGCATTGTACGAAAACAATATAAACTACTACAAATATTTTGTTATCAATAAAAAAGAAACTCTCGTGTTTGCATGATTGACTGACAGATCTTCTATATCGACTCAGTATGTAATTGAAGAATAAAATAAAAATAAATCAATGATTCCAGCACACCCGATGAGCAATACCAACATGTATGAGAACGATTGAAGAGAACCAGCAATTGGTTGGTCTCCATGAAATTCATTTCGTGCACTGTACAACGAGTTGTAATGATAGCATTTCTCATGACAAGCATTAAGAATGTTTCATACAATTTACGAGACTTTTTTGGATTTTTTTTTCAAGATGGTGAATCTAACTATGAGCGATTCTCTCCTCTCTCGCTCTCTTTAATTTATTCCAGCGCCATTATAAAGTTTTTGAGGGATTCTTTAGTACAGATAGAACGACAACAGTTCTGGCTAGCATACTCTTCAAATAGTGGAATGAAAAACGTAAAGCTGAATGGAATATGAATGAAAGAGAAAGTAATCAAAGAGAGTCTCTCAATTTCAGATTCGCCCTAGTGAAAGAAAAACCCTAGATTTGTTCTATCTACAAAATTCATGTTTACGAAACGAGTGAAAGCTAATTTACGAAAATAAATTTTCAGTGTATATATTGACAAAGCAACACCGCAAAAACACCGTTTTTCTCCCATAGAAACAGAAAAAAAATTTGATCGAATCTTCCGGTCAACCTCTAAGCATCTTTCTGTTAGGTACAAGGTGGGTCTGTATTGAGTTATCTCAAGTAATATGAATCAATCCAATGTATCACAAAAAATAGCGATTGATTGAGCGGATTGGAGATAATGATATCATTGAGTATTGGATGAAGTCTCCCCCGGTTGGTGCTAAACCAATGAGCCTGGACATCAATAAATAGAAGCATAAAGTTGCCAAAAGGCAGGAAATGCATCAACACACTCTTACTTTTACCAAATCCCTTAATCGCAACTTTAAATGGATTCGCATAGATTGTTCTTAAGAAGGATTGGTACAGTTGTAAAAATTTGAAGTTTTCAAAAAAAAAAGTTTGCTTTGAGCATCGGCTGTGAAAGGATGTGTTGATGCTTTTTTACGCACTATTTTTGTTATGGCGTTTCGTATTGTTTCGGTTATCTATAATTCGGCGACGTGAGTAAACGAGATGTGGGGGTTCGCCGGGCTGGTGGACCGGTGGTGGGCATCACAATTAATTGTGATCCATAATATTGGTTTGCCATACCATATCCTGGAGCAAGTTAACCACTATCCCATTTTGTGATTGGCTCCAATAGCACTACTTGTATAAAAAGGTTCAAATCAGAAATAGGTATTAATATTTAAAAATAGAGGTGGGTTCAAGGATATAACCGCAAGTTTAACGTAGGATCGCGTTGGTGAATCCCTTCTTATGAAATTTCCTTCCCTTATTTGACCTGCATTCTGGCGAGGCACTGGTTATTGCATTAGATCACCAGTACATCTCACATTGAGAATGTTTGCTAGTCCTAAGCATCATCTGGTGGTTCTCTGTGTAATAACAGCTCATCTGGCAACAACGGAGTAGCAGCCTCGGGTGGTCAATCATGTTTATTATCTTACTCATGCTCATGGCAACGGATAAAATCTACGAATAGAACAACTGCTGTCTTGTCTTTGAAGCTGTGATATGAGTCGTTTCGTCTCGCCCGTAGAATATCATATGTTAGACAAATTTTAGTCTGTACAATTTAAAACAAAAACATTGCCCAGTGAACAAGCGAACGGTACAGTTCGTTCGATCCGCTCTCCGTAGCTTTGGAAGTTTTTTACTAGGTGTTATTACAAGTCAAGTCAGTTTCATTTAGTTTTTCTTGATCGCGAGTGAAATTTCATTTCTGAAGAAGAAAACGTTGTGTGATCTAGCAGGGCAACAACGTCATTAATTGCGATTAGCAATATTGCCCCGATCTAAAAGCCATTTTGCTCCGCATCTATACGGCACGCACACCAGCAGTCCATTGTGTGTAGCGTGCAATCGTTCATCTGCTGACCACCACCGACCAACAACATCATCATCATCGTTCAGCTCCACGCCTAGCCGGTACACGCGGCCACTCATCGTCGCTCGGCAGCAGCAGCAGCATATTCGTCGCCCGTCTGCAGTAGATCAGTGATACATATAAGATAAGTTTTTTATTAGTATATAAGAAAAGTTTTTGTTTCTCGCTCTTGTGTGTGTGTGACTGTGGAGAGTGACTGAGAGAGTGACTGAGAGAGTGCCTAGGTTAAGTTTTTGTTTTATCTGTGATTGATTGTAGTTAATTACGTTAGTGGTTGAGCGCCATAAGCTCCCACAAGCGAGCCATGGATGATTTATCGGAAGATGAATCATCTATGGCGCAAAATGATGGAGTAGCTCTTAAAGTTACTCGATCGCGTGTTTATCCTGAAAATTCAGCTGGTCCTTGGGTTGTCTATTTTCGGCCCAAAACGAAACCTCTTAATGTTTACCAGATTTCAAACGATCTGACGAAACGATTCTCGGCCGTGACCGAGATAATTAAGGTGAGACACAATAAATTAAAAGTCGTTGTGTCCAACCTTAAACAAGCTAACGAAATTGCTGTCTCTCAATTTTTACACTGGAGTATTTAGTGTACATCCCAGCTCGAGGTATTGAGATACAAGGTGTGGTCTCCGAAGCGAGTTTGACCCCTGAGATCCTGTTGAAGCAGGGGTTGGTCGATTTAAGAACCCTCTGCTTCAGTCAGTCAAGATACTCGATGTGCGAAAACTAGGCACAGTATCGATCACTAAGGGTGAAAAGAAATTTACTCCGTCAGACTCGTTTCGTGTAACTTTTTCTGGTTCAGCCCTCCCTCAATACGTCGAGTTGGGAAAACTTCGACTACCTGTGCAGTTGTTTGTACCACGGGTAATGATCTGCGAAAAATGCAAGCAGATGGGACATACGACCTCCCATTGCAGCAATAAAGCACGCTGCTCTAGTTGTGGAGAGAAACACGAGGATGGCGCCTGTGCAGACAGCACACCAAAATGCGCCTTCTGTAAGGAACTCCTCCTCATGCTCTCTCGTCGTGCCCAGCGTACAAACAACGCGGGGAACAATTAGAACGCTCGCTGAAACAGCGTTCCAGGCAATCGTTCGCCGAAATGCTGAAAAAAGCCTCACCATCACCCGATGTCAATACAAATCCCTTTGCTCCTCTGTCAGATGACGAGTCTGACTTTGATTCGGCTGAAGAGGAACATCGTTCACTTTTCCGGAAGGTGCCTCAAGGAAGCGAAGACGCGTCCGCCCACGGAAAGTTGTTGATAAGAAGCCCGAGACCAGCTTGCCCATTTCAAAAAAAGGTGGAAAAAAGGAAAACACAATTCCTCCTGGTTTCCATAGTACCAACTACACCCAGGACTTTCCATCTCTCCCGGGGACATCCAAAACCCCTGACGCCCCTATTTTAAGAACAGAAGCCCCCTCCTCAAGTGGGCTGTTCTCATTTGATGACATTGCCGAAGGTATCTTCAAGTACCTTGAAATTTCTGACCCTCTCAAAAGCATTGTTTTGGCAATGCTTCCAACAGTGAAGACCTTTTTGAAGCAATTGACAATTAAGTGGCCCATCCTTGCAGCTATCATTTCCTTCGATGGATAATTTTCCAAATGAGGTCGGGGATTTGATCACTGTTCTACAGTGGAATTGTCGAAGTTTGATTCCTAAATTGGAATCTTTTAAATTTTTAGCTCACACTACCGGTTGTGATGCATTCGCTCTTTGTGAAACATGGCTCTCTTCTGAAATCGATCTTCCGTTTAATGATTTCAATATTATTCGTCTTGATCGTGAGGATTCGCGTGGAGGGGGAGTACTTTTGGGGATCAAAAGTGCTACTCCTTCTATAGAAGTGAATTTTCCTCCTATTCCAGGTATTGAAGTTGTCGCATGTCAGGCTGTTATTAAAAATAAAAGCCTTTGTATTGCTTCCGTTTATATTCCTCCAAGAGCCTCCATTAACCGAAAACAACTCTCAGATGTTTGTTCGGTTCTTCCTGCTCCGCGGTTGGTCATGGGAGATTTTAACTCTCACGGTACAGGCTGGGGAGAACTGTACGATGACAACCGGTCTTCCCTGATATATGACCTCTGTGACAACTTCAATATGACAGTTCTTAACAATGGAGAAGTAACACGTTTGGCTGGTACATCCTCAGTTGGCAGTAGATTAGACCTCACACTTTGCTCGAATTCATTATCGTTGGATTGCACATGGAATGTGATTCAAGATCCCCACGGTAGTGATCACTTGCCCATAAAAATTTCGGTTGCCACCGGGTTCAATCCGTCGAAATCTGTCAACGTCACGTATGATCTTACCCGTCACATCGATTGGACCAAGTTTAGCACGGCAGTAGATGAAGCCGTAGCGACGGTAGAAAGGCTTTCACCGCTGGAAGAGTATAACTTCCTCTCCAACCTGATCTTGAGACAGCGCGCTTCAAGCTCAAACTCGACCAGTTCCAGGGACGTCATCTCACAGGAAACCTCCTTCTCCATGGTGGGATCAGCAATGCACCGAGGTTTACCGTAAAAAGTCCGACGCGTTTAAAGTTTTCCGTAGACGTGGAACACCTGAGCACTTCGAAGTATACATGGCTCTCGAACGCGAACTTAAGAGCCTCATCAAGGCCAAGAAACGCGGTTACTGGCGAACATTCGTGAACGGGCTATCGCGCGAAACGTCGATGAGTACTCTTTGGAACACGGCGCGAAGATTGCGTAACCGAACAACGAAAAATGAGAGCGAGGAGTACTCAGACCAATGGATCCTCAAGTTCGCGCGAAAAGTTTGTCCAGATTCCGTGCCGGCACGGATGATTCCTCGCGAAAACACGAATTCGATAGATGAGATTAGCCAACCCTTTTCAATGGTAGAGTTCTCTCTCGCACTCCTTTCGTGTGGCAATACGGCTCCAGGGGCTGATAGGATCAAGTTCAACTTGCTTAAGAACCTCCCAGACGTCGCGAAGAGGCGCATGTTGAACTTGTTTAATCAGTTTTTGGAACTCAACATTGTACCGGATGATTGGAGACGGGTGAGAGTTATTGCCATTCAAAAACCTGGTAAGCCCGCGTCCGACCACAACTCCTATCGACCCATCGCGATGTTATCTTGTATTCGAAAGTTGTTGGAGAAAATGATCCTTTTCCGTCTGGACAAATGGGTTGAGACGAACAACCTGCTTTCAGATACTCAATATGGTTTCCGTAGGGGTAAGGGAACGAACGACTGTCTCGCGTTGCTTTCCACGGATATTCAGTTAGCTTTTGCTAAAAAAGAGCAAATGGCTTCTGTATTCTTGGACATAAAGGGGCTTTTGATTCAGTATCTGTTGAAGTTCTTTCAGATAAACTCCACGCTTGTGGCTTTTCACCATTAATGAATAATTTTTTGTACAATTTGCTGTCAGAGAAACATATGAGCTTTTCTCATGGAACCTCTACAGCTTCACGATTGCTTCATGGGTCTCCCCCAGGGATCATGTTTAAGCCCCTTTTATATAATTTTTATGTCAAAGACATTGACGGTTGTCTAAGTGACAACTGTACGTTGAGACAACTTGCAGATGACGGCGTAGTGTCTGTCACGGGACCCAATGGGGTCGATCTGCAAGGACACTTACAGGATACCTTGGACAATTTGTCTACTTGGGCTCTAGAGCTGGGTATCGAATTCTCTACGGAGAAAACTGAGTTGGTAGTTTTTTCTAGGAAGCATAACCTAGCACAACCGAAGCTTCAAATTTGGGGTAAGCCGATAACTCATTCTATGTCATTTAAATATCTTGGGGTCTGGTTCGATTCTAAGTGCACCTGGAGATCCCATATTGAGTATGTGAAGCGAAAGTGCCAGCCAAGGATCAACTTTCTCTGCACAATTACCGGAACCTGGTGGGAGCTCATCCACAAGATCTTCTAACGTTGTACCGGACAACGATTTTGTCGGTTATGGAATACGGTAGTTTTTGTTTTCAGTCAGCGGCTCGGTCGCACTTTATTAAACTGGAACGTATCCAGTATCGGTGTCTTCGTATCGCGTTAGGTTGCATGCACTCGACTCACACCATGAGTCTTGAAGTGCTGGCTGGCATGTTGCCACTCTCGGATCAGTTTTCAGAATTATCTCTCCGGCTCCTCACCAGGTGTGAAGTTATGAACCCCAGGTGATCGAAAATTTTGAGAAGCTCCTTGAGTTGAACCCTCAAACCCGCTTCATGACCTTGTACCATTTGTACACTAACACAGGATGTCAGCCCTTCGCCGAACATTTCCAATCGTGTTTGCTTCTTCGATTTCGACAATTCGGTTCATTTTGATTTATCCATGAAGCAGGAGCTTCATGGAATCCCGAAACATCATCGTCCTATGATTGCTCCTGTGATATTGCTGCAAAGTTTGGCCAAGTTGATTCCACTAAATCGTTCTTCACTGACGGATCTTTGATAGAGAGTCAGCAGGCTTTGGTATATTTAATGAAATTTATAGCGCCAACCGTAAACTTCAAGCTCCTTGTTCCGTGTATGTCGCTGAATTAGCGGCAATACATTTACGCTAGAAATTGTTGCCTCATTAACACCGGATCAGTACTTCATTTTCACGGATAGTCTCAGTTCTATAGAGGCTATTCGCTCCTTGAGCCGGTAAAGCACTCCTCGTATTTTCTCATGAAAATACAGGAGCTTCTAAGTGCTTTATCTTCGCGTTATTTTATCATCACCTTTGTATGGGTCCCATCTCATTGTTCAATTCCGGGCAATGAGAAAGCGGACTCAGCTTGCAAAGGTGGGCGCTATGGAAGGCGATATTTGTGATCGACAAATCGCCTTCAACGAATTTTTCCTATTTTTCGTCAACAGTCACTCGTCAGCTGGCAGTATAAATGGAGTAAAGGAGATTTGGGGCGATGGCAACATTCTATCATCCCAAAGGTGTCGAAGATATCTTGGTTTAGCGGGATGGATGTGGGTCGAGACTTCATTCGTGTCATGTCTCGCCTCATGTCCAATCATTATTCTTTGAACGCTCATTTATACCGGGTTGGGCTGAGCGACAGCAATCTCTGTGAGTGTGGACAAGGCTATCAGGATGCAGATCACGTTATTTGGTCTTGTGCTGAGCACTCTGGAGTCAGATCTGAGCTTTATGATTCCCTTCGGGCTCGAGGTAGACAACCCAATCTGCCAATTCGAGATATTTTGGCTGTTTGTGATTTGGATGTCATGAAACTCATTTATGTGTTTTTGACTAACATTAGCATTAGATTGTAGTTAGTTTAACCTGTATGTTTAGTATAAGTTTTTTTATATGTGTATGTGTGTGTGTTTTTTTCTTTTCAAAAAATGTTCAAGTCAAAAGAATACCATTAGTTTTATAGTTATAAGTGTTTAGATCATTTTGAATTTAAATTTAATGTGTTATGTAAACCATACTTTAAATTCCCACCCTCCTTCCCATCCGTAATTTGTAATTCCTATTAACCTCGAGACGGCCGCGAGTAATCGGCTCTATCCTCCTAACCTTAGTTTTAAGATAAATGATGTATAAAAATATGAAAATTTGGCTCTGTAAAGTTAATTCGATTGAGCCTGTACAAATAAATGATTATTAAAAAAAAAAAAAAAAAATTTAAAACAAAATCTCATGGATATCCGCTTCTGGCACTTGTTTGCTACATCTAGTCATAAAATCGAGGCAACGCGCTTTTTCATTGAGGCAATGGGACAATCTATCAAACAATCACACTAAATAATAAAAAATTTAAGCAAACACTACAATTATAAAAATTTATTCAAAAGTTAGGGGAGGGGTAACGGCCTCCCTCTGCCCTCCTGTGCACCCCTCTGGCTACGCCTATGGCCGGTGATAGCTCGAATACTAATTATGCGATTAAGATGAAACTTATAGGATTTCTTTATTATAGTATTACCTTTTAAGTGAATTAAAAATTGTTGTAATATGTTATTATTAAATACGAAAAAATGTGATAAAATGGCGGAAAAAATGTGGATTTTTTCAAAAAAGTTAGGCCAAAAGTGCAAATTTTTTTTTTACTTATTTTTCAATCCAGCTACTAACTGTAAATGTAATTAAGGCATTTTTTTTGGGTTAGCAGGTTTCAGATCGAAACTGCGACCAGGTGAGCCGGCACAAGCAAAATGCAACGACTTTTTCAATGTTCTCTGAAAAAAAATTGAAAAAAATATTTTTGTTTACTATATGGATACACTTATAATTGTAAAAAGTTTCGATTGATTTGAGTTAAAAATTCCTCTTGAATTTTTTTTTCTCGTTCTAACTGTATATCCCCCCTTAACAGAACTGAAAGTGTGTCCTTTCATTCTGGGACGGTCTATACTGTTGCCTTCACAATGTCCACATTAAAATTAAAACGTAATTTTTTCATATTTGTAGCATCATTCACATGCATATTACACGTTCAAGATAATCTATGCCACAAAACGGTCTACAAATTTGATTGGCACCGAATAAATAAATAAACTTTCATTGATACAAAACTGATTTCGATTCATGCTTTTGAGAATACGAGCAAGATTCTGACGAATGTGTCTGTGAATGCTTCCTCTATCTAAACGTACCCTCGTTGCCATCCCTACTGATGAAATATCATACCTTTTCATAGCGGAGTTTATGGTTTTTTTTCTCACGATGCCGAAGTGTTCGAGTGCGTGCTGCGGTGCTTCAATCGAGGGTGAAATATTGAACACGTTAGAGAACGAGTCGAGCCAACCAAAGCAACCATAGCTACGTACCTATTTCATTGCGTCGTCGCCGTGGTAACTCGAACGACCTTGAACTTAATTTTTTGGCATTTGTTTTGACGTTTTACGATCCAATCTACATAATTGGATTGATTAGGATCACACTTGCCTTGACTGCTAACTAGTTTCCTTCAATTCCGGAACCGTGCTACTTTTGCCATTTGTCAAAAAAAAAAATCGAAATGATCGATCTTCGATTTTCACCTTGCCGCATATAAAAGTTTATTAGAAAGTAAATTCCTTCCCGGTCAATATTCGACAGTCCCCAGCGCATAAAATTATTCCCATCCCGTGTGTGCGTTTCGATGCAGTTTCCTTTATCAGCTCGGAATGGAATGTGGCGGTTGTGTGTGGCACAAGAATGTGCTCAGAATCAAATTTACCAATAACCAAAAAAATACAAAATAAATAAATAAAAACATCCAACGAGAACGACGAGAACACATCTCCAGAACTGGTTATCACACACGCAGTCATCTTTCTTGGCGTTTCTTGGGAAGCCTCTCGGACTCGAGCCAGCAGGCGAGTGAGCGAGAAGAGCTATGGTGGACAGCGGCGGAGTCTGTATCCAGTTTTTGTGTGTGTTTTTTTTTTGCGAACATGTGTTTTGGGCCATTAAAACGTATGATTTCTTCGTGAGTGTTTGTGTCAGTCAGCAGTATATTGCACACGACACAGAGCTTCTTGAGGTGTTTTGGGGTTTGCTGGAGGTGGAATGGATGGGGTTTGATTTTTTTGGGGCGGATTCCACTGGGACAGAGTTGGAAGAATTCTTTCAGGATTTCGTTATCAAGTACGGATGGTGGGGAAATTACAATGAAATTCGTACTACGAAATATTCGTAGTACAATCGGAAATATGATCTGAATGCAATTGTGTGAAAAATCAAATGAATTAAATTAAGTTGAAGAGATTTTCCCCACAACAAGCATTTGAAAGGAGCCCAAACTCTTCATTTCGTTTATTTTCAAATAGCTGAACCTGGTGTGAGCGTTGCTACGCTTGCAACTAAATAAATGAAAATGTAATAGAGCTGGCGCGTTTACTACTGTTTTTCGGAATTAGTTTTGTTAAAATATATTCGTTTGCTAATTTGTGAGTTCTATAATATTTTTTTTTTATTTTTGTTCATTTTTTTGTTTTTATTTTTTTACGTAGCTGCGTTGCATAATTAAGGTCTGTATCCGCAATAATCCGGACATGTATAAAAAATAAATTTCGCATTAGATTTCCGTCGTAGTTGATTATTCCAGATTCATGGGATGTGTTTTAACAATTCGTGAATTCAAAACATAGTTATTCGGTATTTGCATAAAATTTTCGAACTTTGCGCTTAACTCCGTCCATTAGGCTTTGTACAGACTCTTCAGAAATCGTAGAAGCCGTCTTTGTCCAAATTTGCTGGAAGTGTCTGATGTCTTTGATTCCTTGCTTCTTTGCAGAAAGCTTCCGCTTCATCAGAACCCAATATCTCTCGGTTGGTCGTAACTCTTGGCAATTTGGCGGGTTTGAGGTTTTTGGTACAATGTTCACTTGATTTGCTTGGTACCACTCCATCATAGTTTTAGCATAGTGGCATGATGCCAAATCGGGCCAGAACAAAGATTTTCTTTGTGACTTTTGATGAAGGGTAGCAATCCGTTCTGCAGACACTCTTTCTGATAGATCTCCTTGTTGATTGTACCTGTAGTGACAAAAGATTTATTCTTTTTGCCACACGTGCAAATTGCTTGCCACACAAGGTGTTTTTTTGGGAAATTTCGATGCCTCCTTCGTTCTGAAATGCTCAGCTGTAGCATTTCTGGCCATAGCAGAATAAAAGGCCAGCCCTGGAAGCTGCTTGAAGTCCTTCAGGACATAAGTTTCATCGTCCATAACAACGCATGAAAACTTCGTCAAATATTCGCTGTACAAACGTCGAACCCGTGATTTTGCTGCCAAGTTGTGTTTGTCGATGCGATTTGGAACTGTTTTCACTTTATACGACTTAAGTCCCAAACGTTGTTTTGAATTTTGGACAAAACCAGGCGACATCCCTATTTTACGAGCCACCGAGCCATTCGAATGGAGAGATTTGGGTTTTTCGTTAATATCCTTTTCACCTTTCGGTCCATGACAGGATAAGCGCGTCCAATGTTTTTGTCGCTTCACTTCTTTGAGCACATCGTGAACAGTGAATTTAGGCAAATCCAATGTTTTTGCAAGGTCCCGTATTGACAAGTCAGGATTTGTCAGGACGCCCGTACAAAATTCGCTCGCGCACTTGTTTTTCTTTCGTCGCCATCTTGAATACTAAACATGAAATGTAAACATCAATCATAGTCTTTTTCATCATAGACTCTCAGTTATACCACAGTGAAATTTTGCATTCCTACGTGCAATATTTCAAAAGTGACAATGATTTGAAGGTGTCCGGATTAATGTGGATACAGATTTTATCTTCTATATATATAAAAATGAATTTCTGTCTGTCTGAACCTTATAGACTCGGACACTACTGAACCGATCGGCGTGAAATTTTGTATGGAGGAGATTCGGGGGCCGGTAAAGGTTCTTAAAATAGTTAGAGACCCCTCCCATCTATGCAAGAGAGGGGGGAGGGGCTTTCATACAAATGAAACACATATTCCTGCATAGCTCAAGAACTAATCAAGCAAAAGGAACCAAATTTTATATTTGGAGTTTTCTCGAAGCAAGAAATGTTTTTATGGTGGTTCGAGAGCCTTCCACTTTCTAGAAGGGGGGGGGGGGATCTCTCATACAAATGAAACTGAAATGTATGCATAACTCGAGAACTAATCAAGCAAATGGAACCAAATTTGGCATGTGGGTATTTGTGGGAAGAAAATACATGTTTCTATGGTAATTCGAGACTCCTCTTCCCTCTGTTTGGGGGGGGGGGTGCTCCAATACAAATAGAACACAAGTTTCTGCATAACTCAAGAAGTAATCAAGTAATTGGAACCAAATTTGGCAGGTGGAGGTTTTTGGAGGAAAGAAATGTTTGAACGATGGTTTGAGCTTCCTCCGCCTTCTGTAAGGGGAGACTCCCATACAAATGAAACAAAATTTGGCATGTTTAGGTTTTTGGAGGCAAGAAATGTTTCTATGGCAATTCAAGACCCCATCCCCTTTTAAAGGGGAGGGAGCTCCCATGCAAATTCAATAAAACTTTCTGCATAACTCAAGAACTAATCCAGCAAATGAAACCACATTTGGCATATGGGGTTTTTTTGGAGGCAGGATTTCCATATTATGTATATAAAAATGAATTTCTGTCTGTCTGTCTGTCTGACCCTTATATACTCGGAAGCGTGAAAATTTGTAGTTTTTGGGACTGGGGATGGTTCTTATGATTGTTTGAGACCCCTTCTCTCTCAGAAGGGGGGAGGAGGTCTCATACAAATGAGATACAAATTTCTGCATAACTCGAGAACTAATCAAGCAAATGGAACCATTTGGCATGTGGGGAGGGGGGGGGGTTGAGAAACCTCCACCCTCAGAAAGGGAGGGTTTCTAAACAAAATTCCAAAACATAAATTTATACCAAACAGGAGAATTATCCAAGTTACTTAAACACAAAACGTGTATTTCTCGGGTAAGAAGCATGTTCTGATAGAAGGTTGAACCCCTGCTTAGACAAGAAAAAAAACTCTTTCGAAAAAAGTGCCAGTTCTATTGAATTTTTATTCTTTTAGTTGAAAGCGTAGCAGCGCTCGCACCGGGTTCAGCTAGTGGTCTACAAATATTTTAAATTCGTTCCATAAAAAAACGTATATATGACCAGTAAGGCTCTGATGAAAATCTATTAAAAAAATGAAAATGATCCATAGAATACAGCAATGTGATCCATACTATGTATAAATTTTAGCAATAAAATGTCAAAAATGTACCGTTATAGAGTAAGGGGATATAATGTTAGCCTAGCTCCTTTATTCGGCCTATGTACCAAATGTGTCATTAATTTAGCAATAATCAACCAAATCATGTTGCTATTAAGATGGCCGATGTAATCAGAAGCAATTGAGGTAATATTAATCAACTTATAGTTTTTCACTTTCGCGTAATTTTCGATTTCTTGAACTTTTGGGGCATCATGATTTCTCTGGTTAAGCTGAACAGATGATCCACACCATCTTCCAGTGATCTAAATTTGGCTTAATTGAATCGATAAAGCAAGTAATTCAGTCTGTATGTGCAGAAAATAGTTACAGGTTACAAAATAACTGTTCTTATAGCTAAAACAACAATTATTTTACAAGAAAATCATAGACCCAATGTTGGGGACATTTTTTTTTGTATGTTCCCAACTATGGCCTGTTGTATCAATAACGTAATAAAAAGGGTATTATTGGTAAAATTTCAAGTGGAAATGCATGTGTTTGCGTTTGCTTATATTCAAGTGGCTCATCTAAACACAAACCGAAGGAACTAAGTCGTTGTATAGTGATATATAATGTTTTCATTATTCATTATTTTCATTATTGACCCTCTGCACAATCGCCCAATAGCGTTCGATGGGCCGAAGCTGAGGGCTATTTGACGGATTGATGTCCATCTCAACGAAATCTATACCCTTTTGCGTGAGCCAATTGAGAGTTGTTTTGGCGTAATGTGCCGACACTAAATCCGGCCAAAATAGTCGAGGGGTACTATGCTTCTGATATAAAGGCAGCAACTTCTTCTGCAGCCATTTAGATCGATAGATTTCCGCATTAATTGTTTTGGTAGTGTAAAAAATTGTAGACTATATCGCAGAAACATATTCCTTGCCATACCAGCACTTTTCTACCAAACTTCTTATTGAATCGACCTACCTGCATCGCTTACATCCTTGACGTAGAAGGGTCTTTGAGTTCTCTTCGGCATAGGTCTCGTCATCCATCAATATACACGCATCCGGTCGCTGAAAAACTCGCGAATACAATTTCCGGGTCCTTGTTTCTGCGGGTTGCTGCTGTTTTGCACTTTGTTTGGCGATTTTCTGCTTCTTGTAGGTCTTCAGGTTGTTCCGATTCTTGATGCGTTGAACCATCCCGATTCTGGCTCCCGCTTTATTGTCCAAACGACGTACCGACATTTATTTGTTCTTCCGGATTAGAGCATCCACTTTCTGATCCAGTTTATGGTTTGAAAATCCGGGTTTTCTGCCTCTTCCTGGCAGTTTATTCAAAGAACAGTATTCTCCAGACTCTGTTAGAATGCATTTTATACTTGCGTGATGAATTCCATAGCGCTTTTCCAATTGTCGCATAGTTACACTCTTTTCACGTAGCCATGTGTCCAAAACTTTAATTTTCACATCTTTTTGAACGCGCGACATTTTGAAAACGAAGTATTTAAACCGTGCAAACAAGTAAACAAACGAAAGACATTCAAACGCATAGCATGCTATGATGAACACATTAAAACCAACAGAAATACACGCGTACAACGCATACAGAGGGGAGGGTACGACTTCATCAGGGGTCACTGTTTTCATCAGTTGTTGGGAGGTAGGTTTTAAACCCCTGCATTTCCAAATCAGTTCACATTTAATAATACGAACATAAACTCTATCTTTCGGGCAAATTTTTCGGTGCATGAATTATGAGTGATTTCAAATTAATGACTGTCATTTTCAAAAACAAAAATTAAAATACATCATCTAGAAAACCATCAGTTTCGTACCTGCTGAAGAAGTTCGCTTTAATTTTGCCTTGGTGTATTTTGCATTTGATCGAGTGTACCGGAGAGAATGTCTTCATCGCTCTCTCTTACATCTAGGCTTGTTGCCAGAATGTGATGTTGAATACTGAGATAAAGTTTATTTAAAATTTAGATGATATGAAATCAATATTGATTTAATGTTTTTTTTTTTTTTAGCTTATTAGCATTATCCATCATCTGGCATTATCATATGCAATGAAAAAATATGTTCCGGAGATGTCCAGCAGTGATCAACGATAAATAATCCTTCGATGTTGAGCGGCAAATATGGCACCACAGTTGCGTTTGAGTGTGCTACTTTTTCCTCTCTTTATTGTTAACCATGGCTCTAGCGCACCGATATTGTTACGTGAAGCCTGCTGCCTCTTAAATTTCCTAGTTTTTAAACGAAGCATCTTGTTTGGCGTCAGTCGGTTTGAATATCATTTCCGTGAGATTAAATGAAATAAGAGATACGCATTGCTAAAAGTTTGGTCGTGTTCGTCTGTCTCATAATCTACTTGTAGTCGAGTTTGCGATCATAGCAATTGAGTATAGTGAAATTAATGAGTGGGTTGAGGAAATTGATGTTAGCAGCCAATCGTGAACTGGCCTATTTTATTTTGCCTTCTCACACATGCACGAACTCGCACTCATACAATATTGTTAATTTCTGACGGATTGAGGAGCTGAAAAAAACATTTTCTTGGTCGGAAAGTAATCTGCATGTTTTTAATAAGTCCCTACAATTAAGAACTTTATTCCATTGCATTGAATTTTTTTGAGTTTAATGCTCGTTTTTGATTGTATATTCCGATAGAGAAGAAATAAGCAGAAGGATTAACGTCCGAATATTTGCAGTTCTATTTATAATTCACATTCAGCTTTATCAAATGTCTCAGGTGAGGCATCAACTGCTTAAAACCCGTCCCGCACCCTACGTGGATTGCATATTTTCGATAAATTTCTTATATGCAGGAAAGCTCCGGATGTTTGTGCCAATAAATTTTGTACAGCCACCACCTCGTCCAATTTGTTGGGGGATTTTTGTCCTTGAACAACATCTACACGTTGTTGGCGGTAGATCTGTGCGCTGCCGCGCCACGCCGCCGCCGCTGACGATTTTATAGTGCCGCCGCCGCCACTATTTTCAACCGGCGCGCCGCTGCATTTTGTTGAACGCGGCAATTTGATGTGCGCCGATGAAATGTTTTACCGCGGATACATCCCTTCAGTTATGGTCATTAGCCCTTCAGAAATCTGCTTTTATTACAAATCAGTGCCAACATTTGATAAGGTGGAATCTGCTTTTGTAAACAAACACTTCGTGTACTAATTTATTGGTAGTTGAATACAAGTCCTTCAAATTTAATATATCAGTGGATAGAGATAAACTCTTCTTCCTCAAAGAGTGCCTAATTTGTATTTGTGACCTTTTGTTCAAGAGAAAATGACAATGGCTTTGTTTACAAAAGCAGATTCGCCTTTACGTATTGTTGGCGCTGAAATAGACTTGTCTGCTCAAACCCAATGATAACGGCAACGGGAAACGGCAAAGCCCGATCTGATTACGCCTGCTCGTCGGAAAGAAAACAGGCTGCATCCCAGCCGATTCTAATTGGACATATCGAAGTCATTTGCAGCAACTGTAAAAATATACGTTTTCCGTTCCGTTTCCGTTATCATTGTGTCTGGGCGGTTACTATTAGTAAGCAGTTTCACTAATACAATCGTTTTGCTGGTTGAAAATAAAAAACAAACCGTTGTCAACCTGAACATTTTGACAGTTGATCTCGTGGTTGAAATAATAAACAAACCGATCCTATACGTGTAAAGCAGCACGCTAGTGTTTGTGAGATCGCTCGGCGAGAACCTAATGATGACATCTCGATGCAAAGTACCATCCAGAGGCGTGCGTGTGAGACGGTGATCAGTTTTGTCGTTGTACAGTGTACATTTTCGTGTTTCGACTTTCAGCAATTTAGCGAGTGAGTTTGAAATTAAAAATAATAAAATGTCCACCTTAAATTTCGAGAAAATTTCCATAGCGAGTGTACATATTGATACCACAAATAATGGTGATGGAACCAGCGATGTGTGGAAAATATTTGGAGCTCTAAAATATGTCAAAAATGGTTTTACTCATCATCAGCTTACTGACAAAGTGTTTTGCAATGCATGTGTAATCGAAGCAAAACAAAAGGCTGGTTATAATTTGCAGGAAGACAGGGATCGAGATATTGAGAACTATCCTGCAATCGGTAGGTCGTTAACATTCGGCAAGTAAGTTTTACCAATAATGAAATTGATGATTTTTTCTTTGAATTTCTAAGGTAAACAAGGTAACGTGAGTTTGCAAGCCTATGTATACTTTTTTCTTATTCAAAACTCCGATTGTCTTGAAATTAAAAATGCTTTAGGTAGCCCTCGGGTATCTTGTCCAAGGATTTTGTTCTCATGTAATTTGAAAGGTGGTTTAACATGCACTGGGATTAAAATCCACCAAAAAATAATTCCGAGGTATTGGACAACCATTAATTGAGAAATAAACTAAAGTTGTAGTGAATACTGGCGAATAAAACACAACTATCTATCTATCTATGCGTAAGTAATGTATTCAATATGGTAGGGCAAAGGTTATCTTCAAACTTTCATATTTTCTTCATGCTTAACGAACCGGAAAATTTCCTGAATGGAATTTCCTAATTTTGTCAAAAATAATAGGAAATGTAATGTGCCGTCCAGACTACGGGCTATATCACTTGATATAAAGTAGCTTGATATCAATTAGTTTTCACTGGAAATAATGCATCTGACGTCTTATATCAAGATTCGTTATATCAAGTAATACAGCTCGTAGTCTGAACGGGGTCTAAAATATCTGCACACCTAGATAGCATTTTGTCAGGCGTGAGAAAGTTCAAAAACCATCTGATCGTTAGTCAGTTTTAATTAACAGTGATTAGACATACCAGATTTTTGCATTGAATAATCAAGACTGTATTAATAAGAGGTGTTTATTGAATTTAATATATATCGACACTAACATCACCGAAAGACCTTATTGGCAAAACATTTGCCGAATAAAAACATTCGTCGGGAAAACATTGGTTTTTATTTGTACGTGACAAATCTTGAATCAAATAACTTGGTTGACCACTGAGTTCACCGGTAAATCAGTGCACAGTGGAATCTTTTTTATACGTGATTGTAGCAATGTTGTTCAAATATTGATAGTTCGGTCTATTTTACTGCTCTTAATTTGAACTTTTCTATAATTGATTTAATTTTTGACCTCTAAGCTCCTCCTAAATATGTGAATTCCGAAGCAATCTGGATTTTTAAACATTTATTTTTCAGCTTCTCAAATTTCTTAAATTTTTTAATGTCATAATTTTTAGATATTTGTTTTTAATTTTCAGATTTTAAGATAGAGGAAATGCGGTGTTGGCGGGTTTTCTTCTACTATTGTCAGGGGGGGTTTCTAAAATTGATTTAGCTCATATTTCGCCAGAAGAATCAGAGAGTGTAAAAAGAAGAATGTTGTGGCGAGTTTCAATTTTTTCTTTCAGTCTCAGAATTTTTATTCTCAGATTTCTTAACTTTTTTTTTTTCAAATTATATGATTTTTTCCAGATTTGCAGATACTTTGATTTTAGAATTTTTGGATTTTATAATTTTTCTAATCTTTAGATTCTTGAATTTTAAAATATTAAGATTTTTAGATTTTTGGATTTTTAGATTCTTAGATTCTTAGATTTTAAGATTTTCAGATTGTGTAAGAGTTTAAGATTTTTAGATTTTTAGACTTTTAAATTTTTAGATTTTAGCATTTTTTGACTTTTAGATTTTAGAATTTTTAGATTTTTGGATTTTTAGATTCTTAGATTTTTAGATATGAGATTTTAAGATTTCAAATTTTTTTTTTAATTTTAGATTTTCAGATTTTTAGATTAGCTATTTTTTTTTGAATACATTTGATATTTTTACTATTCAATTTGTAAGAAATTTAGAATTATTGAATTATTAAATTTTTATTGCAATTGAAAGATGTTTCGCTGGCTCCATACATGGCACTTTTTATATTACAAGAATGTTCTATTCAACGGTACATTAAAAATCAGGGTACAAAATTAATAAATAGTCTAACCAGAACCTTATAATCATCTTGTCTGCTGTAATATGTCTTCAGTAACATATTATTTCTTGAATATATAATCATTTGTTAATTTATTGTAAATCGAATCCCCGTGAAATCGTATTCGATTTCTGCCAGCGCTGAAAACTTGACTCGCCATCTTCGTGAAGATCTTAACTAAACTATTTTTGTACACGACAATTACAAAATGTGCAGAATCTATTGGCAATTAAACTCTGAACACTGAAAAAGCAGTTTTGGTTAAGTTTAGTAATAAAGACATAAGCCGAATTCCTCGTCGTCTTGTTATGACCAAATTCTATAATGTTATGTCTCATATCTTTGTACCCACACATACACACGTCAATTCATCAACTTGAGTCATATATCACTATGGATATTTGGGCCTACTATCAAAATATAAGACTTGGAGTGATCCTATAGTCTTTACAGTGTCCGAGGAAGCCAAACAGTTAAAAGGGACAAGCATAAGGAAATGTTTAAAGGATAATTTATGATCGCGCCGATCCACGCCGCCAAGGACGACCGTGGCGTGGCGCCGGCTGCACCGATGCCGCGTTTTGAAAATACCATACACGCTGCCACTGATTCAAAATAGATCGGCGCACAGGTCTAGTTGACGATACACCACGGTACACCATGATCTTCTTCCGTAGCGGCAGGCGAAAGGCAGCAAACGGGTTTCCAGGCACTCGTTCAAGTAAATTTTCCAGTTGACGGTCTCTGTTGCAATGAAAATAATGCTTTCAAGCCACAGGTAGCTTGCTGAACTAGATATTCCTCAGTATACTTGGACAATTTCATATGTTTGAAAATGCCTGTCACCTTTCCTCGAACACTTTTAACACATTGTTGACAATTAAATTGGCCACTTTGTACAATTTCGCTAACTCGGTGTACACTTGTTTCGTTTTATCGCAAAAAGAAAATGTTAAATCAAAATAAAGTCATCATTCTGTCAAATGAGAGGTGTTCACTTGTTCAAGTTTCTCAAATGCACGATTAAAAGAAATGCGTATAGCTTAGGGTTCAATCTAATAAGATGCAAGCGATTCCGTTTCTACCGATAAGCCCGAATGCCATTTCAATTCCATTTTATTAAATCCCCCATCGATTTAACATTAATAAAACCGACGCTTCCTTCGCGAAAGTTTAAAAAACCGTTAAAAATCCATTCAATTCAATTCAGCCATAAAGAACCGTTATCGCACGCAAAAATTTACGCATCATAAACGATCATCGATCTTCAATCCTGGATAACTTCATTAGGGAAACATTTGCATGCGTAACTGCGCACAACGCGGTTCGTTGGCCGGTCAGTTTTTTTGCGAATTCCTAAAATTCGCACAAGTTCAAAACAAAAACAAAAGGACTCGTCGCACGCACTGAATGCGAAATTAGGCTGCGCAAAAAAACAAACGAACGGCTTCCGATAATGGTTCTGATGGGGGAGGGACCCCACTAAGGGTACCGTTCGTTCGCCGGCGTCGGTCAATCTTCCTAGAACAGTAGGCCGTGATCGGTTTGCCATTCAATTAATTTCGCAAATATTGTCGATTTGTATGCAAAGCGGCGGCAATAACTTTATCGGCTTTCGACCGCTGCGTGCGAAATTGGAGCAATTTCGCTGTTTCTTAATGGCAATCGAAATTTTCCGCTTCTAATCACAAACTGCGTAACGGGGAAAAAACGGTTTCGATCCGTTGAAACAGGATGTGTGTGTGTTGACGAGAAATGCGTAGCAGGTTGCGCAAAGTGGCATCCCGTGGGACCTCAAGTCATTGTTTGAGGAATCTTAATTGCTCTTGTTGCTGTAATGCGTGCTACAATGTACGGTATCGCACGAAAAGCCCTTTTCAAGTGTCACCCATACTCTATTTACCCCTTGAGAGAAGAAGAAGTGGAATGCGTGTGCAGAAGCTGCTATCTGGCGCCAGAGTAAAATTAACAATTACACCGATAAGATACGGCTGAAACTGTCAATGGAAAATAAAAGTAAACATCTGGCTTTTGGTTCGGTTTTCTAAAGATCTGGAACCGGAACTATTGGTTTGTTTAGGAATTCCTGAAATCTGTTCATTTTCACGCAACTGTCATCCTTCCACACTGAGTGCAAATTTTACCTTCAAATCGCAACATTTCGCGGTCACTTATGAATCATTGCCATCGATTTAAATCCCCCTGGTGTCAGACGCCGCCTCCAGACGGCCACCGAAATCCATTTAATTCTATTTTTACCATTCCTCCTCGAACGCGCAAGGTTCTCATGGTCGGAAATTTCCTTCTCCATTTTAACATTGTTCGTTTTCGCCGACCAAAACAACAACAACCGGCCGTAATCGCGTTCGTCAAAAGTGAAATGTTGCACTCTGCTTTTCCCCGTCGTGCCGTCATTTTCCCACCATATTGTGAACTTGACTCAGGCAACACATTTCCCTCGGTGTCCCGCCGTTTGCTAAGTGGTTCTCACCAGACATTGTAGGCCAAAGTCCTTGCCTGCCCGGTGCAGAAGCGCCCGGAGCTGCAGCTGGCTGGCATAGCTGAAACCGCGTCGTATCTCAAGTGACTGCACTGCCTGCTGATAAGACGCAGTGAATTATGGCCCTGCCGGGCTGGGATCTCTCACCAGCCTTTAGCAAACTACAAATACACCTTGTAAACACCTTCGGCAAACACGAACGACGAAAGCAATCGCCGGAACATAAGCCAAGTGGTGATCTTGACGCAGTACACGGAGATAGAAAAAAGGACTAACAAATGGGTTTAAACTAGCTCAACTTGAGTCGATTAAAGATTTTCTTCATTTAATTAGAAGTAGGAAATTGCACCTGAATTTCAGTTACTGAAAATGAGATTATTTTTTATCTCCGTGTAGACTTTTACGACTAGATTTTATTTACCGAAGGCGTACTTCGATTGATGCAATGTTACAATTTTCAATGCAACATCGGCAGAGCCACGTGGATTCCCATCTTTTTTTGTCGCATGGAACATTCAAACGAAACGCTCATATGCATAACTTACCACTATCAGAGCGTTATTATCGGAAATTCACAAAAAGGGGGAACTGGTTTCCCGACTTGGAACCCGTTCATTAATGACTTAATTTCTGCATTCTCCGCAAACTCATTTGCGGGCGAAACAATGTTGCCGCGGATGCACTTTCCGAACAGCGATCGCAACATTCCAATCAGTGAAATGTGCGGAACGATAAGGGTGGATTAAATTTCTAATGGTTTTCACTTTGCGGAAGCGTCCGTTGTTCCTTTCATTTCGAGCTGTCAAACCAAATGGCCGCGATCAAAGTGAGATTCACAACTCTTTAAACGCACAAAATTAACCAACAGCGTCGCTCCGTTGACCAAATACTGCCACAATGTTGCCGTCGAGTGCAAGCGACTCCCTTAATTGCTTTGCAACGCCTCCTAGTGTTCCGTTATTGCTTTATTGCTCGCCTGCTGCGTTTTCTTATCGCCGCGATAAACACCCTAATCCTGCGCGGCTGCACTTGTTGAGAATCGCGAAACATGCAATCATAGAGCCGCTACGAGTATTTGCATAGTCCTCACTCTCACTCGGCTACAACATCCCAAGGTGTAAACAGTGCAGGCGCCAATCGCTAGGATTGACCGATGCCGCTTATCAGCCGGTTCCGTCAGCAGCGGAAACACCAACAATAACAAGGTTGTTGGTCACGCCGTCGCCACCGCCGCCGTCGACATGGTGGATGTGAAATTTGCCGACTTTACACTCCTATTTTCTGGAATTAGCAACTGTAGCCGTGGCTGGCGACGATTGTGATGACAGCAGGCTTCTTCTGGGTGGTCGCACACAGCGACGATTGTGAAGTTTGTTGCGGAATAGTTTGTCACTTACAGATGGAGATCGTTTTTCAGTGGCCTACTTAGTTCGCGAATCAACCAAGCGCAGGTCTCAAAAGTTGATGGTAGTTTGGCTGATTGGTCGACTGACAATGGTACAATTTTGGTAAATAGTTGACAATCATAATTGTGAGCTCTCAAAGTTCTAGAAAAATCTTATGTAATTTTTCTCAGTGTAACATTGGGTGGAGGTCACTCTATGGCTGCTTCCTAATATTCCTTCTAAGCACTGAGTGAAATGATGGCAGAAGTAAGGGAGCAAACCTTCTTGCTGGATACACTCCCGCGCCACTTTACTCAATTTTTGACTACAATTGTATGCTATCTCTTTTTCTCTCACGGAAATGTTACTCAATTTTCGTTAAAAAGTGGATCAACTCAATTTTTGAGTAGATCCGCTATTTACGAAAATTGAGTAACATTTCCGTGAGAGAAAAAGAGATAGCATACAATTGTACTCAAAAATTGAGTAAAGTCGCGTGAGAGTGTAGAGAACTGGTTAGACTCAACCCGATTCCAACTGGACATATTGACGCAATTTTTGACAACTGTCAAACTGCCGCTCCGTTTCCTTCCGTATTGGGATTTTGTTTTCAATCTCATATTTCATTTTATTTGGCTCTCTATTCTTATATCTTTTTATTTTTCAACATTTATTCCCAAGTTCTACCTCGTCATTTTCGTGTTTTACTATTCGTATGCTTGTTTCATTTGATTTTTCTTTTGAATTCATGCTATCTACTTCTTATTTTGCTTAACAGTTAGCCATTTATATTCGTTTTCTATATGACCTTATATACTTTTTCACTCAACTATTTTGAGTCATTCGATAATTCTGTATACATTTTGTTTCTGTTCCCATTATCATACTTTGACATCATTCTATTTCATAATCTTACGTCTTCTCTTACTCTTTATATTTTCATTTTAATAGTCTATTCATGCTCTATTCGTTTTTCTTCCATTCGTGTTCGTTTCTCTTATCGATATTGTACCTTTGCTCGAATTCATTTCACGCTTATTTATCATTGGTTTATTTATTTTACTTTAGTTTCTTAACCCAATTCTTCATGTTAAGTCCTTTATATTCAGTTGTTCGTTTGTTTAGCATTAATTATTTTGGTGTTTCCATTATCTCTTATGCATCTTCTAATTTCAATCCTTTTCACTAATCTTCTTATGTTTTTTTTCTTTTTATTAATTGTTTGCTTCTATTAGCCGCTCTTATTCATTTCAAACTTTTTTGTATCTTTTTTTTCATCTTCTTCTTTTCTTTTACCTTATTTTGAATCCGCAATATGATGTGCTTCTTTGTTTTCTTTTTATATGAATTGTGTTCATCCTGCTCCTCTCTATTAATTCCATTCTTTCCATTTTTCTTCCTACTGCTTTAATTTATTTTCTTCTGTTGTTTCGTGCTATATGTAGTATTTTTGTTACTTCATATCCGACTTTTCTTTATAATATATTGATGTTTGGCTTTTTGTTTTTCTCTCACTTATTTTTCTTTGATTTATTAATATTCATATCCGTATTTAACCTCTTCCATAGTTTTTTTTTACATACAAGTTCTTTTATGTACACCTACATAGTCCTATATATCTATTGGGTGATTCCCGTAATCTTCTGTCCTTTTTTTACTATTCGTTTTTTCTACTGTTCCCATTTTCTTATTTAAATATCTAGAAATTAGAAGAAAAATTAGTATTTTTCATTTAATTCCAACTACCTTTGCTTATCTTGACAGATACTCGTATTTCGTCTACAATATGCAGACTTCTTCTGTGTCTCGTACTAATAACTCGACTTTAAATAGACTTTCATTCGTCAACATTCGCCACTTGTTATTTTTTTTTTCAAAATCATTTTATTCTGCTTTTTCCACTGAACTTAATTTATAATACTTCTATAGTTTCTACCCTTAATATGTCGTTTTTTTTCTCGCTATATAGAAGAATATCTTATTTCTTCTCTTTCGTTTTTTCCCTCTTCTTGCTAGATCTTTTTTCGTCAGTCTTTTCATATATTAATAACATTTATTTTCACCATATTCTTTATTTTTTCTCTTCCTTCCTCTTGTCACTGTCTACTTCACTTTACTTATGTATTCTTACAATTCTCATTCGTAATATATATTTACTGTCCTTATTTGACATTTTCCTAATTTATTTTTCTTCAGCTGCTTCATATGTTTGTCTTAATCTTCTTTGTATTCTACTTTTTTTTTTATTGCTTCTTAGTCAATATTTTGCTCTTATTCATCCTACACTTCTTTTTTTTATTCTTCATGTGTTTTATTGGTCGTATTCTTAGTCTAACATCCCACACAACCCCTTCAGGCCTAAGCGGTCATATATGACCCCAAAATGAAAATGACCCCAGAATGACTGAATAAACGTGTAATTTATCTTCGGGAAATTTGCGCTACATCAATTCTTCTATCTGGGAAAAAAAAACATGTTTAGTTTAAGGCCTAATTGACGACCAAGAACATTCTGAATGTGAAGAAGTTCAGAACGACGAAATAAATGCCTTATAATTAATGTAAAGCGTTGTTTTAGAATGTGTTACATATGCATACGAATATCTTGTTGATTCTTGCTTATAAAAGATAAACATTTTTGTATCTATCTGGGCTGTCCTAGGTTATCCGAAATGTACTTGATTTCAGAACTTCAGATCTACAGTTGTAACAGTTCTAGGCTATATCAGGTGACGATATGTATTCAATGGTCATTATTTGATAATGTTGGAATGTTCTAGGTCATCCAAACTGTTCTTTAGTTCGGAACTTAAGATCTACAGTAGTAACTATAGCTTTTTGGCCTCACAAAGCTACGCTACGTGTTCAACCATAATCAGTGAATATTTTCGAACACACAACAATATGAGATAAACTAGGATGATCTAGGTCATCTAAACTTTTCTTGAGCTCAGAATGTTTTAGTATGGATAGCTCTGTATACTCTCTCTATTCATATTTACAATATTCATGTTCTTAGTTCTCCTATTATCTTCCGCTAGTTATTGCTATTAATTTTTCGCTTGTATCGGCTGTTTTCGTTCGTTTTATATTTAATTCGCGTACCTTTTATTCAGTTCTTTTTTTTTGTGTTATTTTATGTCCAATTCATATGTTGAGTCAATTCGTTAATTTTCTTCAGACTAAACAATTGGTTGTTTGCTTCTACTGCTCCTGCGTTTTCATTTTCTTGTGTGATTCCTCCCTTTCGAATTTGTTTCTTCAATTGATTATGTTTCTTTCGTTCCAGTTCATTTCTCTCTTATTTATCATTGCTTCATTAGTTTTACTCTGTTTTTTTAAACCCGTCTCTTATTATTAATCTATTTAATTCACGCTGATTCATTCTTACTAATTTTTTACTCATGTCTGAACTTTTCTCAATTATTATAATAATTCTTTTTTCGCTTATTTATCTTCTAACTGTAATCCTTTTCACTAATCATCTGCTGATTTTTCTTCTTTTTAATTGTTTGCTTCCATTAGCCGTTCTTATTCATCCCATGCTTTTTTGTTTCTTTACTTTTTCATCTTTTTCTCTTTTTATCTTATTTTTTATCCGCAATGTGATGTGCTTTTTTGTTTTCTTTTTATTTGAATTATTTTCATCCTGCCCCTTTCTTCTAATTCCATGCATTCCAATTATATCCTATTGCTTTAATTTATTTTTCATAACATAAGATCTACAGTTGTATTAGGGACAATATGTTTTTAACACTATTCATTGTACAGTGTGGAAGGTCAACAGATATAAGACGAAAATCTTAGGATAATCTAGATCATCGAAACTGTCCCTAAGTTCAAAGCGTAAGATTTACAGTTGTAACAGTAGCTTTTTGGGCTATATAAGGTAATAATATATATTCCAGCCTATTGAATGAATCTTCTGGAAAGTCAATAGTCACTATTTTATAGCTTTGTGATCGTCTAGGTAATCCAAACTGTTCTGGAGTTTAGATCTATGGTAGTAACAGTAGCTTTTTGGGTAGTATCGTCACGTGTTCATGCATATTCCGTGAATATTTTCGAACGGAAAAATGCTTAAGAAGATAATCTTGGGATGGTCTACGTCATCCAAACTATCCTGGCGTTCAGAATTTATAATTTACAATTGTAAAAGTACTTTTTAGGCAGCACAAAATCACAATAACAACTCAAACATCTTCAATTTATATTTTAAATGGTCAACAAGCATTATAAAGCAACATGACATGTTCTATAATATGACATGCTGGAGGTGGCTGGGTTCGATTCCCGGTCTGGTCTATGAATTTTTCGGTAAGGAAAATTTCTCCACTCCCTGGGTATGATTGTACTTGCCTCACAATCATACTAATGCAAAAATGGTTCCAAAAAGTCTTAATTAATAACTGTGGAAATGCATTTACACTGTAAGCTTCCTTTACCCATTAATGGGTACGATTTTATTACTATTGTTATTCCTCCTGTGGAATTTTTTACCCATTTTACCATAAAACTGCGTCTATCGCCATTTAAATGGGTGGACGCCGTTTTTCAGTAAAATGCGTGAAAAATCCACAGGAGGAATAACAATAATAATAAATCGTGCCCATTAATGGGTAAAGGAAGCTTACCGTGTAGGAACACTAAGTTGAGAACAAGCAATACACTTGAAATGCAAAGAAAGGAAAGACATGTTCTAGGTCATCCAAACCATACTTGAGATCAGACCAGGACATCCATTGAATGTGATTGAATTCATATTGTAACTTAGTAACAAATGTAGATCGAAGGTCGGAACTCCAGGACAGTTTGGATGACATAAAATATACCAAGATTATCCCATAGTATCTGTTGGTCCTCTAGGACATTTATTGAATATGATTGAATACATACCGTAACTTTGTATTGCGGATAAAGCTACTGTAAGATCTTAAGTTCATAACTCCAAGACAGTTTGGACGACCTAGCACATCTCAAAAATATATTTCTTACTTTTCTCAATCATTTCTATGTTATTGAGCACCAAATCAATTAGAACACCCGTATTTTTATTGCATTTGATTTTCGTTTATGAATCCTCTTCCACTTCTGCTTCTTGTTTCGCTTTTGTTTCTGTTATTTCTTTTAAGATAATCCTTTGTTCATTACTCCTCTTATGCGCCTTTTTATTCTTCTCTATGTCTTTTATTGTCCGTCTTTTTATTCTAACATTCCACTTAAATCAAATTCCTCTGTTCACTGCGCCGTTTACGCTTATAAGTCAATCACATTCGTATTATGCATGTCCTCGTTTATTTTTGACTCTCTTTTTGTTGATTATATAAATCAATATATGTTATATTTTTGTTCACATTCATAATTTTTAACTTTATTTAAATTTCTAAATGTAAAGTCTTCTTCTATTCTGCTGTTTTTTGTCTGTCATAATCTATTTGTATTATTATATTCACTTTTCTTTCTTTCATATTTGTTCTCATAATATTTTCTTCTACTTGTTATTTTGTCCGAATTATTTTTTTCTTATTCATAATTTCTTTAATAATTTGATTATATTTTGCTCTCCCCTTCGCTTGTTCTATATTCGTACAGCTTCATTGTTATTCATATTCTTATTTTATCATGTCGTTTTTCTTATTCATCTTCTAATTTTAATCAAACTAATTTATTCTTATTCATATTCGCCGTATGTTGGAATGTTCCTGAATTACTTTGATTTATTATATTATTTTTCTAAATGATCCTCAAATTTCAATCCTTTTCCACTTATTCCTTTTTATTAGGCGTTTGTTTTGAGTATCCGCTGTTCTTCGTATTCCTAGTCTTATTTATCTATTTTTTTGTATACTTTGTTTTCCTTCTTATATTATTTTATCTTATTTTTAAACTGCAACGTAATATGATTTTTCTTCTTCTTTATATTCGAATTAATTTCATTATGCTTGTCTCTATTCATTTCATAAGATTTATTTCTTTTTTCTCCTGCTTTATTTTTTCTCTTCTGATTTTTCTTACTATGTGTACCGAGGAGTACGACTCTATCTGAGATGCAGGATTTTTATTTTATTTTACTTTTGACCGATGTGCGCACGCTTAGTAGATTGAAAAAAGATTGATGAAGATTTTGAAGATTCGCACCCCCAGATACGTACGTTTAAGATTTCTCTTCATTCGATTTCGTCTTTATCTTTTAGCTTGTTGCCTTCGTAATTTGTCTCACTCTGTATGCTCTCTCTATTCATGTTTATATTCCTTTCGTATTTGTTTCTCCTATCGATCTTGTTTCTTTGTTCGAATTCATTTCTCGCTTATTTATCATTGCTTTATGTATTTTGATTGTGTTTCTTAACCCGTTTCTTCTTATTAATCGTTCGCTTCTCTTTAATAAATGCTGGTTCATACTTATTCAATTTTTCCGTATGTATTTCGTTAATTATTTCAATATTTCTTATAAGGGAATAATATTCAACTTCTAATTTCAATCCTTTTTACTAACCTTCTTCTGATTAATCTTATTCATTTTATAGTTTCCCACATTTTATTTTTATTTTTCAACGTTCTTTATAAAAGAGAAAAAAAAAACCCTAATCTTCGACAGAGAGTTTCAAAAGGTTACTCCATGTGAGAGAGTTGGGTATGTGGAGACTCAGACGGGGTTCTCTGAAAAAGTGGAGTGGATAAATTGTGGACAGTACAGAGTGGTATTCCTACGGAGTTTTTGTTTTTTACGATCGCCACTGTCCTTTTTACTTCGCTAATTTATTTTTACAATTCTCTTTCGTATTCTTCATTTCTTTTATCAGATAAACTCTTGTTTATATTAGTTCTATTATTATTTTCACGTTTCAACCTTTGATTATCGTTTGCATTTGTTTCTTCTTTTCCATACGCTTCATTTTCCACTATTTCCGTTGTACATTTATTGATCTCTACTGATTAAATTTGTTTAGTAGATCTGTTTTATCGTCGTATTATTTGAATTTGTCTTTTTTATCTACTTTTTATCTATTAATCATTTGCTTGAGTTATTTATTTAGTTCATTTGAGCTGTTGTCTTTAGTCATTCAACTTTGTGCTGAAAATCAATTTGCAAATTACTGAGAATTAATATATCCAGCATCTACGCAGAGATACGTATTAGCACATTTGCGGTTTTTTTATAAATACTTTTTTATTAATTATATTATTCGTACTTCATATTAATCATCTCAATTCATTCTCTATAGGAATATTTATATAATTCAAATTCATTTCTCATTTTTTTTTGTGATAATTTTATCACTTTTTCTTTCAACGCTCCTACTTCTTATGTGTGTTGCCTTCTGCTGTTCTTTTCTTATTCACATTATAAATTTAACTTCTAATTTCTCATCCATTCATACCTATTCTTTCCTATTTGCATCTTATCTTCTGATTTAAATAGATTTATGCATTTTTTTTTGCTTTTTCCAATTATTTTGCACAAATAATCTTTTGTATGTTCATTTGATCTTAAACATCTTATAAAATTTTCTGTTTATGTTGTGTTTTTTTTTTTTCATTTTCTTATCTGTCTCATTATGTTTCTCATATTTTCTATTCGCTTGGTTTGATCATCCTGATTCGTATATTCTGATTTTTTTCATATTTTTACTTATGTCAGTTCGTTCATTACTTTTTTTTTTATTTCGTTTAGTTGTTTTTAGCTTCTACTCATAAATCTTTTGCTTCTACGGTTTCTTCCTATTCATAATATATATGTTTCTGTTCTGTTGTGTTGTGGTTCTGTTTATATTCCTATGTCTACTTTTTATATTGTCTTGTTTTTGATCTCATCCAATTTTTTTTGTGTTGTTCTGATTTTAAAATCTCTTATGTTATCAGCTTTTATTTATTTTGTTATTTATTTTCCTCCATTTCTGCTTCTTATGCGGTCTTCTTTGGCAATCTTAGTATTTTGCTTACTTTCAGTTTTACAAAATTCATATCCACCAGTTTATCTTCTGATTTCAATTGTTTTATGAGTCATCAACCATTTCTAATTCTAACTAAGCTATTGTTTATAAATAAATAATTAAATAATTAAAAATTATTCTTCAAATTGTTCTAAATGCGTCTTCTTGAATACACGCACACTACCGTATTTCTTTCATTCAAAATGAGTAATGTTTACCCCTTTGACAACTGAGTATATTTTACTCAGTTTTCTTAGCCGGCAGGAGTAAAATTTCCTTACCCCAATTTGAGTCGAACCATGTTTAATAATTTCTGAGTAGGTGCTATTCTGGGCAAACTCGCTGGATTTTGACTCAAAAATGAGTAACTGTCGAATAGCGTGTAGAGAAATTTTAATCAATCAAACTCTTTAGCTGGGAATATCTAATTGGCCATCCCCAAAAATGAGGCCATTTTTAGATAGTGAGTATGATCCGCGTTTGAATTTTATCGCTTTTCAGGGTCTTCTGTGAAAGTACATTATTTAGATCCTCGTCGATGTGCTTTCTCAACCTTCTAGCTAACACCGGACAGCAATTTACTCAACATTCTGTCACTGCTCCTTCCCACAGCTGGTTGCCAACTGTGAGATTATGCAATCTTTATCTACCAAAAAACCGAATCGGTCGTCCTTAAAAGGACGGGTTTGGGAAGGTCCATTAATTATGTCACGCAGTAAGGGGGGGGGGGGGGGGGTTGAGAAATCGTGACGATCCATACAAAAAATTTTGGAGGTCCATACAAAAAACGTGACAAGGAGGGAGAGGGGGGGGTTAAAAAAAGTCAATTTTTGCGTGACGTAATTAATGGACGTTCCCTTTTAAATGGTCAGCGTTTGAATTTTTGCCTTCTCGGGTTTCTGTCGAAATAGGCTACTTCACTTATCATCTTTGCGATATAACTGTATGAAAATTCTTCAATATCAGCCACCAAATCCTAGCGTCTCATTACCAACAACTATTAGAAAATAATTGAAATTAATTATCTACTAAGGACTGGTAATATTCATCCTATTGTTGCCAGTTAATGAATTTTCTGGAAATATTAGTGATGATGTGATTAGCAACCGGTTGGTTCACTCCGTGTATTTCATTTAACGTTGCGCCTTACCGATGGCTGCTAACGGGATTACACACACACACACACCTGCATTTTATCTCGTTCTTCGTGGTTGACCCTAAGTGGCTGGCTACAAATCCGCCACTGGCATGGATCACCCGGATGCCTAGCGAATGTCTAGCAAGCAATAGGCTGCTTAACAATCAACTGACTGACTCCTGGACAGAATATGGATTTCCAGGAAAACTAACGTTATCGGTCAAAGCAACCATCGGGATCGGGTGACCGAGTCTCGGGGACACTCGAGTCCCTTGGGAACGTCCATTAATTACGTCACGCAAAAATTGACTTTTTTAAACCCCTCCCCCTTGTCACGTTTTTGTATGGACTTTCTAATTTTTTGTATTGATCGTCACGTTTTCTCAAACCCCCCCCTTACTGCGTGACATAATTAATGGACCTTCCCTTGGAGTCTCTAAGAGGATTACGGCAAGATGATGGATTGTCGTGTTAGGTATTTAAAATTGCATTGAGGGTGTGATTCGAAGAGCGGTGATAGACACGGGTGGTACGATCTTCAGGTAGTCCTAGGCAAACGAACCACGAATTGCATCAGTTGCTGAGACAACTGCAAGAATCAGTCGATTATGGTGGGCTGAACATGTTGTAAGACTGCCGGACGACAGCCCAGTTAAAATGATTCTCGGTCACGATTCGACATAAGAAGAGGAGCCGCGCAACGGGCAATGTGGGTCGATCAGGTAAAAGGCGACTGGAGGACCCTTCGTAGATTGCGAGGCTGGCGAGTTCCAGGCATTGGCCGACTAGGAGGGAGACAACTTCTGTATACAACAGAGTCCACCCCGGTCTTGGCCTGACGGAAAGTAGGTATCCTCGCCGCTCCTACCAGCTCCAAGCCTGCCGAACGAATGAAGCATTTCTCGAAGGTGCACCCATTATATATCGTTCACTGCTGCATATGAAAGCTCCTTCACTCCCCAAGTAACATTGAAGGTTTTATCGTAGTTTTATAGCAGTCTACAAGTTTAAATCGTGATCTACAGAACCTTAATAAAACCCAAAGTGTTACTTGGGTCGCATTTGAAATCTGTCATCTGTAACTGAACTGATAGCCAAAAATTTCCGAATGGTCGAAGAAGCATCTTGAAAATCTATAATGGAATAATGGAGTGATTAGCGTTAAATTAGTTTAAATTTTTCGTTACGGTCGTTATTTTAAAAATTATCATCGATTAGTGGTACCACAGAGAACAGACATTCAGGCTCGAACAATTTGTTCTCAATTTACTGTGTAAATTTTCAAAAGCCAACCGTTCGAAAACCAGCGCCGCCTAGTCTAGGTTTCACGAAACTAAAATTGACAGCCTATCAACTCTCAAGGTGCGCAGGTGGCGCCATCCACATACGAATCACCAAAACTAACGGAAACAAGCTGTAATTTTAAAATGGCAGTTACAGAAATTTACACACGAAGGGCACTCCTGCTTGGATGTCTGTTCTCTGTGGTGGTACCAAGATAAAAACCATAATCAACGATTGAAATTAGTGCAGCCTACTTCTCGTCTGTGACAGAAAATTCTGATAAATACATCTTCTATGTGGCTTTGAACGCTTTACGGGGGTTTTGTCTATCGCTCACAATGCTGTTCTCTCCATTGTTTTAAATTGAAGGTTATTTTTTACCAATTCAATGCATCCAATCGTATAGGTGAACTGAGCACAACAAAACGCCAATATCCTAGAGCAATCGATCAAATATCCCACTCGGTAAGTTATTCGACTGTATCGGGAGTCGAACCCTTGAAGTCCGCGATGAAAAACCGTCGCATTTACCGACTACGCAATGAGGCCCCCTTTGCTAAATACATTTAAGCTTGAAAAAGTTATTCCGATGGTTTTAGACTCAGCTTCAAAACAAACTGGCAACCCTGACTATGACTTTGAGGAGAAAGTCTATGAATGAACAGAAAGAAATTCTGAAATCGTAAAGTTACAGGGCTTATTTTAGATTATAATTTAAGAATTCACCCACCAATACCACATAAATAACAATTAAAATTTTTATTTTTTTAATTTCAGAAACTGTAATATTGGTAAGTAGAACTCACGATACAACTCCATTATTTTCTAGATCCATACTCATGTATAAATATATCTGCTCCGTGGTCCTCTATCTTTTACAATCCACAAAATCATCAAGAACGGCTTTAAAGTGTTTTTATAAAACCCCAAACATCTCAAGTGAGTGAAGCTATTGTCGGCAGAGCCATTTTTATTCGGCTTTAGTTTCATTTAAACTGCGTTGTAAAAAGAATTGTTCTAGCAACGAAACCAGCAGCACTTTCAGAAGCATGCGGTTTATTTCAAGAAAAATATGACTTAACGGAATGGGTCGCTATTTGAAAGGTAATAAAATCAAGGCTAAATAATCAAGTTATCACATGAACATGTTCAGTGAAGTGCGTTGATGAAGAGTTTGAAAATCGGTTACCAAGAATAAACCGAGGAAATAGGCAAATGAATTAAAAAACTGTCAGACTTTCATTATTTGTCGGTTGGTTTTCAGCCAATAGACTTGAAACGTTCAACAGAAACAGAAAAGAGAAGTACTTGATTCGTATATCTCATATTCACCCCTTGTGAAATCTGTCAAATTGGGTCGCTTAACCGAGTGTTTCTGGGCATATCAAACGACAGGATCACAACAGCCACTTTCACCTCACTGTTTGCGGTGAGACTTCCACAGCGGAAACTAACTTATCAATCAAATTCCAGAGTCAGCTGTTCGCTTACCCCCTCCTTTTGGCGGCCTCCACTGTGTCGTCAAATTTCGCAACAATATTTTCCAACTTGTGTAGGGTACAACAAGATCAAGTGACAGCACATCAGTGCAACGATTAGATTGCATTCCGCGCACATTGCATTGCTTGTTTGTAAAAATTTCCCCACTGGTGAACTTTACTCGTCAGCTGTTTTAATCAGCTTCATGTTTTGCTTATCAACTGTTATCGCATGACATTGATGGTGCAAAAATACAAACGACGAAACAGAGCCTGCCTAGATACGTCCCACTCCCGAGAGCGACTCCATTTGACATTTCGCAGCACACTAGATCGGACTGGCATCGATTTCGAAGTTTCTGTGGAACAAAGTCTATAAATAATTTAACAACCAGTACCTAATCCAAAATATTCAAATCAGCCTCTTAATCTGATTGGAGCACGAAGCAGTGAAACCTTTTTCCCATCAGCATGATTCATGTGGTTCGTGTGGTAGAGGGGAAGAGTTTCACATAGCTTTGGCAAATAACGTCATTAGAGCTGATATTTTATTTGACTAGAATACGACAAAAAAAAAATTTAATTCCGTACAAACTTTCCGCTGTGCGGTTATTCTCATGGTTCTTTAAACTCGTGGAATCATTCATCTTTCTGTTTGTGGAGACTTCTCTCCCACTGGGCAACGGGTATGGCACTCAGTCATTTGCGCACCCGCAAATGTTCGGTATATTCAAGAGTCGAACTTGTGAGAGAATGCTTCCTCTCCCTGTTCGTTTGTGAAGAGAGCCCAGAGCATTCTCTTCAAACGCACTTCGAGTAAACTGGTGCGGAGCGCAGTCAGCCGCAGGAGGACCGGAAAACGTTTTACAAACTGCAGCGGTTTCGATGTTCTCAAATGGCTTTCTTCTCACTACTTAGCGGGTACACAAACCGGTTTCTCACCGAAATCAGCTGCTCGCAACGGGAGAGGCCCGAACAGTAATCGCTCAATGGTATGTATATATCTCTACATAGGCACATGTGCAGATTGAATTGGTGTTGGGCGAATGCGCAATTTACGAACTACCATCGCTGAACGATTTTCAGCAGGTTTCGACGGCGGGGTCGCTCGTCTGTATTAAGTATTAAGATGGTGGTGGATAGTAAACCTTTTGGTTTAAGCGGTGGAAAGGGAAGAAGAATGTGATGATGGTAAGCACATTTTTGCAATGGTCGAAGAACGTGATTCGGTTTCATGATGGCTACAGCCGAATTTGGGGGGTGATTTTCAGTGTTTGTGGGAAAAAGTGCTCTATGAATTCCTGCTCAGAACAAACTATCATCTGTTTGACTTTGTCGAGCAGTTGGGGAATTATCGAGCAGTGTTTTCGACACTTTCTATCAATAGTTGAAGGGGTGATTCAAAAATGACGTCCATCAAATTTCAGGTTTTTATACCCCCTCTGTCACACTTTGTCACAAATATGATTACCAAACCCCCCACTAACTCACATGCATTTTGGTGTTGTCGATTTCAATAATAACGTGTATTTTAGTTCAAATTGAATCATTTGCATAATTACATGTGTAACGTTCTTCAGTTCTTCTGTCCACGGATGCAATGGAGGAATCCAGGTGACGAAAAAGTGAGGTTAAACGTCGTAGATGTCGCTCTTTTAAAATAGTTTTTCGAGCTGTCTAAGCTAAGTAATTAGTGATAAAAAGATAGGAAAATCGACGATAATTACTTTACTAAACTATTCCATACAGTTTGAAAAATAGCCAGAAAGTTATTATCAAATTCAGTTTTAGATACTAAGATGTTTAACCTCACTTTAGCTTTACTTGGATTCTTCAATAAATCTGGACACTTTGCAGCAAATTGTCCACAGAAGCAGCCAACGAAGAACAAAAGTAAGGCTCTATGTGCAATGCTGGCTGTGGGCAGAGAAAGAAAAGATGAATGGTATTTCGATTCGGCTGCAAGTAGTCATATGACCAGAAGTGAAGAAGGATACAGGAAGCAAGAAAACCGGGTGAATTCGATAAATACAGCATATAACCAGTCCATCAAGTCGGTCGCAAAAGGATTTGTCGAGCTGGATTTTAAAGAAGGAAGCATTGAAGTTCAAGACGTGCTACTTGTTCCTGATCTGGCGACAAATCTGCTATCAATCAGCAAAATTTGCAAGAAAGGATTGAAGGTTGTTTTCACGGCTACGAAATGTGAAGTTCTGGACAATGATGGCGATGTTATTGCATCAGGGACGGAAGAAGAGGGCCTGTATCGGCTGAATCAGAAGGTAGAGAATTCATTCCTTACGATGGATTCCAACATTTGGCATAAGCGCTTAGGACATATGAATCAGCAGAGTATGCTGAAGCTGATGTCGATGGCAGATGGAATCGTCCTGAAGAAAGAAGTTTTTCAAGATTGTGTTGGTTGTCTTCAAGGTAAGCACGCTCGAGACACATTTCATGCTAGTTCTTCGAGAGCAGAAGGTCTGCTGAACTTGGTGCATTCGGATGTTTGTGGTCCAGTAGAAGTTCCATCGCTTGGAGGCAACCGATTCTTCATCACTTTCATCGATGATGCAAGTCGACGAGTACTGTTTAGAATCTAAAAGAAAAGTTGCAGAAGTGTATGAGCAGTTCAAGTCACACGTCGAACGGCAAAGAAGGTTGAAGATACTTCGTACGGATAATGGGACGGAATATGTAAATTCAAGAATGCTGAAGAGTATGCAACGAGACGGAGTCGTGCATCAAACTAGTTGTCCATATACTCCAGAACAAAATGGTGTTGCCGAGTGGATGAACCGCACGTTAGCAGAAAAAGCAAGATGTATGTTAAGCGACGCACAGTTACCGAAGAGGTTTTGAGCAGAAGCTATTGCTACAGCGGCATACCTAATAAATCGAAGTCCAACCAGATCCGTTGATAATATTACACCAGAAGAAGCACGGTCAAAGCGGAAACCGAATCTACAACATTTGAAGATATTCGGATCTCGTGCAATGTTCCATGTACCGAAGCAGAAGAGGAGAAAGTTTGATGTGAAGTCTAACGAAGGCGTTTTTGTCGGCTACGCAGGCAATTCGAAAGGATACCGAATTTTTAATCCTGATTCCAGCGATGTGATTATCAGTCCAGATGTAGGAATTTTGGATGAAGGATTTTGAAGAACGAGCAACGAGAATCTATTAATTTCACGGAGCTGTTCGCTTGGTCTGAAGCAAATAACAATATGCCAAGAGACAGTCTGCCAACAGTAGTAGAAGATGCAGCTGTTATGACAAATGATGATGTTCCGGACCAGATCAATATTCAAGATCGTTTCTCTGACAATGCAGTGCCCGATTTTGCGCTTCCACCGCAACTTACAAGACCAGCTGACGACCAGCAAGGGTTGAGGCGCAGTGGTCGGGAGCGCTTGTTTCCAGGCAAGTATTCTGATTTTGTATGCTTTAGTTCAGATACTGTCCAAACATTTCCCGAACAGTTTGATCACGAAGATTCTGGCAACAAAGATGATGATGACTCAGGCGGAGATCCTAAGTGTTACAGTGAGGCACTAAAGCGGGTGGACCATCATCATTGCACTAAAGCGATGCAAGAAGAAATTCGTGCACTAGACGAGAATGGTACATGGATTTTGACTGATCTACCACCTCGAAGAATGGTGACTCGCAATAAATGGGTTTTCAAGATCAAAAGAAGAGCTGATGGTGAAATCGACAAATACATGGCACGGTTAGTTATAAAAGGATGTTCCCAACGAGCTGGAATTGATTACCACGAAGTCTATTCTCCGGTGGTGCGCTATTCCACTATTCGTTTCCTGGTGGCGTTGGCAGTTCAACATGATCTCGATATCGAACAGCTTGATGCAGTTACTGCGTTTCTGCAAGGAAGACTCAAGGATGAAGAGATTTATATGGAACAACCTGAAGGCTACGTCGTCGACCCCGCGAAGGTATGTAAATTGCAGAAAGCTTTATATGAATTAAAGCAGTCAAGCAGGGTGTGGAACACACAACTGGATGAAGCTTTGAAGGAATTTGGACTGCGTCGTTCCAGTTTAGATCCATGCTTGTATTTCATCATCAGAGAAGACGGGAAGATGCTGTTCGTAACAATATAGATAATTCCGGTATTCACGGCGGAGAGTAGAATGAAAGTTCCTCGAGTATGGTACACTGAATCTGCATTGCGGACCACCGGTCCAGCATCAACTGTGCAGCAACGTGGTGAGAATTCTCAGATATGGGTTACAAGCAGGCATTGCGACAGTCATACCAGTAGACCTCAGGCATGAAGAATTGAAGGCAGGATGCACTGAATCTCTCAGACGTTATAGATGCGGACGGGAGGAGATCCGATACTCAAATCAACAACTGGATATATATTCAAGAAGATGGGAGGAGCCATTTCGTTGAGTGTGAAGCGACAGTCGTGTGTGGCATTATCATCATGTGAAGCGGAGTATAAGGCTTGCTTCATTTAGAATTGGAACAAACTTTTGCTCGTATTGTGGCGCTCCTGGTGGACGGATTTGGAAGTTCTTGGCGCCCACGTGTCTGGAATTTTGTCAGCTTCACGTATGTATTTTGGACAATTCCGCAAATCGACTGTACTTTGTAAACAATCAACATGGAAGCCGAAAGAAGGGCAAAAATTGTGCACAGTTATTTAGAAAATTTATTGTGGTCTGCATCTAGGCTAGCTAAACAGCTGAAATTGCCCAGAAATACCGTATGGCGCGTTATCTCAAACGGTATAAGGAAACATTGACGACGATTCGGAAGCCTCAAGCCAATCGTCGGAGTGGAACTGTCGACCGGAAACTGCGTGGTAAGATTTTGAAGACGATTAAGAGGAATCCCAATCTGTCGGACCGTGATTTGGCCAGACAATTCGGTGCTGCCCATAGTACCGTGAGGAGAACTCGACTCCGGGAAGGAATCAAGTCGTATCGAGCTAGCAAACAGCCAAATCGGACCATAAAACAGAATAGTGTGGCCAAAATCCGTGCTCGGAAGCTATACGACCAGGGGCTGACCAAGTTCGACGGGTGTCTTCTGATGGACGATGAAACCTATGTCAAGGCTGACTTCGGGCAAATCCCAGGTCAAAATTTTTACTTGGCAACGGCTCGGGGGGATGTTCCAGCCAAATTTAAATTTGTTTTTGCCGACAAATTTGCACGAAAATTCATGATTTGGCAGGGCATTTGCAGCTGTGGCAAAAAAAACGAAAGTTTTCGTTACAAATAAGACAATGACGTCGGAACTATACCAAAAAGAGTGTCTCCAAAAACGAATTTTGCCGTTCATTCGATCCCACGACCATCCCGTAATGTTTTGGCCAGATTTGGCAAGCTGTCATTACAGCAAAGTCGTTCAAGAATGGTATGCAGAGAAAGGGGTCCAGGTTGTTCGGAAAAACCTTAACCCACCCAACTGCCCCCAGTTCCGCCCTATTGAGAAATACTGGGCAATCATGAAGAGGAGACTCAAGGCAAAGGGAAAGGTTGTCAAAGACATCAATCAGATGAAGACATGGTGGAATAAGATAGCTAAAACGATGGACGAAGAAGGTGTGCGCCGCCTAATGAGCCGTGTTACAGGAAAAATTCGAGAATTCCTTCGAAACCGTGACGAATAATTTTATCCGTATATTTTATTAAAAGTATGAAGAAAACGCTACATTTGTATAAAAAAAGATCTTGAATTCAATAAAAAATAACTGAAATACAGGCAATTGTTTTTGTTCCAATTCTATCTGAAGCAAGCTTTATTGCGCTATCGCGAACTACTCAAGAGGCGCTCTGGTAGCAGCAACTCCTTCAGTAGATCAATGAAAAGAAGTCCGAGAAGCAGTCAGTACCAATTTATTGTGATAACCAATCCGCAATATGTAATGTAAGCATATATCTATCCGCTACCAGTTTGTGAAGGATGTAGTTGAGAAAGGTGATATCAAGTCCATTACATACCCACACATGAACATCTGGCTGATGGATTTACAAAAGCTTTGGCGAAGCAGAAGCATACTGAATTTATGAAGCTGACCGGGTTAAGGAGGATTGTTGAATTAGTAACCTGCGATCTAAGACTCAAGTATCTAGGTGACCTTAGTAACCTTTGTTTACCTGAGTAAATATTAGAGATAAATTTTCATTCTTTGTTCAGACTTTGACCAATACACAAGTGTTTTATTTCCACTCTCAAGTAATATCCTATTTTCAAATTTCCTTACAGGCCTGGAATCAAAATTTCTGGTTGATAAAAAATTGATTGATTTTTTCTCGCAAAGGATGGTGCTTTATTCAAAGTTCCCGACAGTTTCTCTCAACATTGAAATGGTGTGCAACACTTAATCTAGATCATAATTTTTTTCTAGATCATAATTTGATCTATGAAAGTAGATTGGAACTCTTTAGATTACTCTCTTTACGGACTGAGTCGTAAAGATGCAGATACAAAGCAACACCATGCTGGAGGTGGGTGAGTTCGATTCCCGGTCTGGTGTATGAATTTTTCGTTAAGGAATTATGTAGCCACAGAATCATAGAACGCAAAACTGGTACCTGACTCCAATTGTTCTCAGTTAATAATTGTGCAATTACATGAACTGTATGTTAAAGCAATAAGCTCTTGATGCCAAAGAGAATCATACATTCAATAGAAGAATCCAAGTAAAGCTAAAGTGAGGTTAAACATCTTAGTATCTAAAACTGAGATTGATAATAACTTTCTGGCTATTTTTCCAACTGCATGGGTTTCAGTAAGGTAATAATCGTCGATTTTCTTATCTTTTTATCACCAATAATTGTGCTTAGACAGCTCATAAAACCATTTTAAACGAGCGCCACCTACGACGTTTAACCTTACTTTTCCGTTACCTGGATTCTTCCATAGGCGACCTACTTTCTTCTAGGAAAAATCTCCAAAAATGTATTAAAAACTGCTTAGCTATGTGGTCCCTTAAAATTACAAATTTGACAGAAGCCATTTTCAGCAGTTGTTCATTTTTGCACGCACAAAAAAAACGCCTTTATAATGGAAGAATCCAAACAAAATTTCCTCAATCCTGCAAGTTCCTCTACACAAACAGCGACAACTGTAACTTCAATCGATGCCATTAGAATCCCTTCCATCTTACAATATAGCAACACACTCGCACTGCTGCCGGTCCTACTAAGGAAAGTGCTCGAATGCTGCAGTCGACCGACCCGTCCACGCAACTCAATCTGTCATGTGGTAGATTTATTTAGAAAACGAGTCACGAGTACTACCGGCTTGCTTCGGTTTTGTCTCTCACATTTCAAATTCTCTCTCGTTCGTTTTGCTCATTCGGCATTCAACATAGGCTTTCCGTTCCATTCATATTTTCGTCCGTTGCTTTCAAAATCACCTGGGGCCGATGCGGTTGTTATGGCTCGCACTACGAACGAGAGACGGAGAGAATCGGCGCTCACGAGAGCAAGAGCAGCGAGAGAAAAATGTAAACAATAAGTTTTTAGCAAAGTGGTTTGCGCCGAAGATAGACCGGGAAGGAGTCAGATTGAGCGAGCCATGACAAGAGTGAAATGCAAAACATATGTTTTCCACGATGGTGTGCACGCACTGCTTATCGGTTTGGTTTACGTACGACGGACAGTGGACTCGTTATGGGAAAAAGTCGGTCAAAACTTAAAGGGAAGGTGACGAACAATAATTGAATTCAAATGGATGAATAATTTTGTAGTGATTTATGATGAGGACCCAAAGGTTAATTATGAAAAATGTCGATTTTAATGTCGATGTCTCTCCAAGCATTCCCGCGAATTGAAAGCAGAAAACGTTCAAGAGAAAATAACTACGAAAGCCATTGTATACAAAAGTAGAATCGCCCCAGTCTAATGTTGGCGCTGAATTATTATTTCACTTCAATCTGTCCCCTCCCCATTTTGCTTCATATTTTATTTTCTTGACGACTTTTTTCTGGGTTATGCTATTCAATGGTGGCAAAGGTTCAATCATAAAAATTTTACTCAAACAAATACTATTTAACTGTTTAAGTCAATTGATCGTCCTGAAAAGGACGGTGATAATATAACGCGTTGGAAAATAATTCTAGGGTTTTTTGTCATAAGGGCAAATTTAACATTGAGAGACTCTCTTTGATTACATTCTCTTGCGTTCATATTTCAATCACCTTAACGTTTTTTTATTCTACTATTTGAAGTGTATGCAAGCCAGCACTGTTGTGTTTCGATCTGTACTATAGGATCCCTCGAATGTTTTATAACGACGCTGTAATAAATGTAACGAGACCGGATAGAATCTCTCAATGTTAGATTCGCCCTAATGAAAAACAAAACCCGAGAATTCATCCGTTAAATATCCGGCATTGCTTTGTCTCCCATACCACTACCAGATGGACTGTGACGGGAGCAAAGCCTCGTTTACACCGGCAGCCAGCGTTGCCAAGTATATTTTTACAAAGTCAGGAAGTATATGAAATAAAAATCAGGATGAAATCAGGATTGTCATTTTATGTGTAAAAAACTGATGGTAATAAAAATACCCATAAAAAGCTTACATAAGATATATTTATCTCTTTCAGTTTCATAAATGGTATAGTTCAGTGCCAACATTTGATCAGGGCGAATCTGCTAACGTAAACAAAGACTTTGTCTGCTTATTTATCGGAAGTTAAATACAATTCCTTCAAATTGAATATATCAGCGGATAGAGACAATGCTCGTCTTCCTCAAGGAGTGCTTAATTTGTATTTGTGACCTTTTGTTCAAGACTACGAAGACTACGAAGCTCATTAATTTGGTACCAACCGGGGGAGACTTGGTCCTATACCCAATGCTTTCCTTATCTCCAATCCGTTCAACTATTCGCAATATTTTGTGATATAGTGGGTGGAATATTACAATTTGAGATAATTCTAAGCAGTCGGTCTACCAAAATTTGGCAGATCGACAGGTAATCGGTGGGGGACTGACCACCAGGTACTTCTTAGCCAGATGCTAGGAAGCGGACCGGAAGTGTAAATGAGCAAACTCCCCCTGGCAACAAAGAAAAGTAATTTTGAAGAAGAAAAAGACATTTGCTACCCGTTTCCTACGACCGTGCTTGGGAAAATACATTTTTCAACCTGTTGATATGCAAATTTGTATGGCAGCAAAAGTAGGTCATTTTCAAATGGGAAATTGAACTATGAACTTATACTAATGGAACTTCTTTCAAATTTTAATGTAAAAAATTGGTGAATTTTTTTGATCAAATGGTGTATGAATGAAGTCATTCTGTTTAGTCAAACGAGAGGTATGAGCGTTCAAAAAACTTTCACTTCTGCGTAACGCTCTCATTTTTCAAAATTTTGAAATGACACCCGGTATAGAAAAGAGAAACGTAGTCCTACGTTAAAATAGTCATTGAAGGCGATTTGCTGATCATAAATATTCCAACAAACATCAATAACTTCCTAACAAATTTCGAGAAGTTGTTCAGCTTTTTCTTCAAGAGAGTTGAATAACTTCTCCAAATTTGTTTGAACAAACGGTTATTCGCAAGGGGTTAGTCCCTTAGAACAGTGTGCCAGGCACGCCGTAATCGAAGGTCTTACACCATAATGGAACATGTGTGGCACTTTTGTGGCACACTTTTGACAGTTGTACTATTCGAAGATGTAACCTAGCAGCCCTGGAAAATTGAGTTTTGAAGTTTGTGGTGTTGTTTACGCAGATAAGCTCCGGATTCTATGCGAGGAAGTGATGTGCCTTCTGGATCTTGCCAATATCATGTTCAGAAAAGGTTTCAATTCCACAACCGTCACAACCAGCATCATCGAATTGCTCGACTAAGATGCTGAACAGCACTCACGTGTATTGTACGAGAAAATTATCCTGCATTTTGATTTCAATAAAGTGTATTTATGACTAACACAAAACATTATCTCACAATCACTTTCTGCTACCAGAGATATTAACGGCTCAGCTTTTGATGCATTTTGTAAAAAAAGCTGAAAAACATTAAAATTAATGTCCACTCCTGGAGCCTCTTATGGAGATGAGAAATTATCTGCTTCTGACAAATTTCATCATTAAAATCAATGTTTTTTTCTAGGGGCTGTGGAAAGCTCCGGGTAGAGGCGTTTTGTCCTATTTGCTAAACGAATAGGCAAAGATTTAAGTTGTCGTTTTCGATGGACGAGAGAGGAAACTGGCACATTTACAGTCTGACTAAGCATAGTAATAATCTCCATTTTCGAATGCCAGAATGTTCTTAAAGGAAACTACGATCAACATATCTGGACATATCGACATCAAGTATAACTTTTCACTCTCCTGCTTCAGCACAGTTTATCAGCCTCAGCAATGAAGACAGAGATCTTTGGAGACTACTAATCAGAGTGGAGTTTCGTCGCGTTCATAATATTCGTAGGCGTACGTGGACTGCTGAGAAAGTGGATAAATCAATCATAAATGTGCCACAGCATATAGAAATTCTCGCACTTACTTCCAGTGATTAGCTCCATTTGTCATCCAAACTTGCTGTCTCGACACAACGGTATTAAAACGCGATTTCCGCAACAAAAACCTTGACTGAGAACCAAATCGCCCAAAAATTTGGGAAAGCAAAAAAAAAAAACAATCGCCTGGTTACTAGCCGTAAACAAACCAGAACGATTGAACTGTCAAGTTACCGTGGCACACATGGGCACCTATTGTCACCACGATCGGAACACCAGTGTCCATCGTAACGAATAAAAGCACACTTAAGGTTGAAGGATTCATCATCATTTTGCCGTCATCATCGAAAAATCTAAAGCAGTTTTTTCGTTCGATATTAAAATTCTGGAAATGAAAATGTATTCACTGTGTTCCGCTTGGCGAGCAGAATACAGTGAATACATTTTCACGAACTATGTTTTGATTTTGAACGGAAAAACTGCTTTCGAATTTTTGATGATGACCGAAAATTGATGATGAAACCTTCAACCTTAAATAAATCGGCACAAGTGATTTTGTGCTGAGCGACTCACCCTTGGTTATTCGATACTGATGTTTGTTGGGATCGCCTTCCACAGCGCCCACCTTCGCAATTGAGTCCGCTTTCTAATTACCCGGAACGGAGCAATGAGAAGGGGCCCAAACCAAGGTGATGGTGTACGAACTCCAATCCTTGTAACATAACAAAAATTATAACAAGAAATTAGAAGAAAAATTCTCGGATTTTTTTTTCAAAAGGGCAAATTTAACAATGAGAGGCTCTCTCCTCTCTCGCTCTCTTTCATTTATTACAGCACCATTATAAATCTATTGATGGATTCTTTAGTACAAATAGAAACATAACAGTGCTGGCTACCATACTCTACAAATAGTTAAATGAAAAACGTAACGCTGAATGGAATATGAATGAAAGAGAAAGTAATCCAAGAGAGTCTCTCAATTACAGATTCGCCCTAATGAAAAAAAACCCTAGAATTGGTATTTTCCATTTAATTCTAACTACCTCTAGTCGAGTTATTGGGAGAGGTAGCTTATCAAATCTTCCGGTTCGCCTCTAAGCATCTTGATGTGAGGTACCAGGTGGGTCTCCACCGATTGCCTGTCGATCTGCCAATTTTGGAAGACGTCTGCATTGATTTATCTCAAATTATAATAATCCGTCCACTATATCACAAAACATTGCGATTGGTTGAGCAGATTGGAGATAATGAAATCATTGGGTATAGGACCAAGTCTCCCCCGGGTGGTGCAAAAATGATGAGCTTAGTAATAGAAGCGTAAAGTTGCCATAAGGTACGAGATGCTTCCAGGGACGCTAAATCCACAAAATCCTTCAATCTTAATTTACGGTTTAGATTGCTCTTTGGGACGCTCAACGTGCTTGTTGCAGGTGTGAGTTCCAGTAGTTTAGTAGTAGGGTTGTTTGTAAAATGTGCACACTCGGATTTTTTTGCAGAGGTCTGTGGATGTTTGGCCGGGTTCTCGGCAGCTGAGCTTTCGGTAGTCCGGTTTGGTGGATTTCGGTGGGATTTGACCGAAAACCGGTAAATTTTTGCAGATAACTGTAAAGTTTCGCCGGGGCCCTTAAGGTGGGGATGCTGGGCGTTCGGCTGTTGAGAGTTCGGTGGAGTTTCGCAGGTTTCTGTGGGAAAGTCTAGGTGTATAGTTGTACATATTCAAAGTTTACGGAAGAAGAGTGCTTCGAGCATCTAATGTGAACAGTTGCGTTGATTTTCTCTTGTTTACAATGTTCTTATAGGGTTTGGCGCGTTATCTATAGTTTTCGGTGTTTTGTTTTGTTTTTTTTTCGGCGCCGCGAGTGATCGAGTCAGTACAGAAAAAGATGAAGAAACTGCTGCTAGGGGAGAGATGACGGTAAATAATTAAAACATCCGTACTATTAGTTAACCATATTTGCCGTATCACTATGGTGTCGATGCCTTGTTGCCAACTGCTTTGATATCGGTTATAGGGCATTATTTTTATTTAGGTTATCTGTTGTTTGGCGGGGCGAGTGATCATGTGAGCACGGAAAAAAACAATAAAACTGAATCCTAGAAAGTGTGAGCTGTTTAGTGGATTACCTGTTCATGGAAATGAGAGGAGGGATTGGTGTTTTCCGTTTGATTCCGACTACCTTTATTGCTTGTCTTGACGGATGCGCGTGTTTCGTCTGCGGTGTGCGGAATTCTTCAGTGTCGTGTACTAATAACTCGACCACTCGAGTTGTTAGTGCACGGCGCTGGGGAGGTCTGCGCATTGCGGGCGGGATACGCGTGTCTGTCGGGATGGGCGGTGGGGGTGGTTGGATTTTGGATAGAGGATACTAGTTTTTCTTCTCATTTCCAATAAAGCTGCTTTTCGCTGAGATCTGGTGCTTCGCCGGGTGTGGTGGGCCGGTGGTGGGTATTATAATTAGTTGTGATCTATAGTATTCCTTTGCCATAATCGTCGGGCCGCCATATCTTGGAACGGGTGAACCACTATCCCATTATGTGATTGGCTGCAATATCTTCCTTACTGTTGATATAGATCGATCGAAATTGGCTATCAAGCGTTAATATAAATTTCCTTGTTTTCCTAGTGAGGAACCACCAACACACTTTGTTAGTGGTTTATATTTAACTAGACAGGTAAGACAATAACTCTTAGTATCTTTTCAGATAAATGGCTGAGCTCTTGAAACATCCGGGGGACTACAAGGATTTCGCTTGTATCTTTGTTCTTAGTTCTGTTTCTTTTCAGGCATCAAATAGTTTATTTCTACCAGGTTTTGAAGACAATGTTTAGTGTCCTGATTTTGTTTTGTTTTGTTTTTCGTTGTGCTTGTCTCTTTTCAGTTACAACTCCTTCTCTCTAAAATTTCCCTATCAATGTCCTCCTATCCCTAACCAATGCACGGAAGCTAATGGAACAACGGGGCCTGTTAGTGGCAGTGAAAGTGGCGGCATGCTATACGGATTAGTATGCACAAACGCTTAGGCTAAAGGGTGATACGGTCAAAATTTGGTCAAGGGAAAACGCGTGTAAATCGGTGAAATCGTTTATTTAAAAAATCAAATTAAATTTCTTTTTCAAGTTCAATTAGTATAAAATTCAGGAAAAATATTCAGTTAGGCTTCCGCTTTTCCAAATCCGAATTGCCGGGCCTTACGCTTGACCCCTGCCATCAGATTTTGTACAGCCACCTTGTCCACCTTCTTCGCCGCAGAAAGCCAGTTTGCCTTGAACTGCTGCTCGTCCTTAGCAGTTTTTTTGGCCTTCTTTAGGTTCCGCTTGACAATAGCCCAATATTGTTCGATTGGGCGGAGCTCTGGCGTGTTGGGAGGGTTCTTGTCCTTGGGAACCACCTGCACGTTTTTGGCGGCGTACCACTCCATGGCCTTTTTACCGTAATGGCAAGATGCCAAATCCGGCCAAAACAGTACGGAACAACCGTGTTTCTTCAGGAAAGGCAGCAGACGTTTATTCAAACACTCTTTCACGTAAATTTCTTGGTTGACAGTCCCGGAAGGTATGAAAATGCTGCTTTTCAAGCCACAGGTACAGATGGCTTGCCAAACCAGATATTTCTTTGCGAACTTTGACAGTTTCGTGTGCTTGAAAATATCTGCTACCTTTCCCTTCCTTTGCCGTATAAAACTCCTGTCCCGGAAGCTGCTTGTAGTCGGCTTTGACGTAGGTTTCGTCTTCCATTACCACGCAGTCAAACTTCGTCAGCATCGTCGTGTACAGCCTCCGGGATCGCGCTTTGGCCGTCGTATTTTGTTTATCATCGCGATTTGGAGTCACTACCTTCTTGTAAATCGATAGTTCGGCTCGTTTTTTGGCTCGATGCACGGTTATAGACGATACACCCAGCTTATTTGCGGCAGCTCGGAGAGATAGGTTAGGGTTTCGCTTGAAACTACCGGCAACTCTCTTTGTCGTCTCAGCGGCTTCCGGTTTTCGATTTCCCCCGATCCAGACTTCCTGGCTGTCGACAAACGTTCCCCAAACACTTTCATTACATTTGTAACGGTTGATTTGGCAACTTTTAGCGATTTTGCCAACTTTGCGTGCGAGTAGCTCGGATTTTCGCGATGCGCGAGCAAAATTTTGATACGCTGCTCTTCTTGCTTGGACGGCATTTTGACAACTGAAGAGTGAATTCCAAAATCAAAATAGGAGCAACATTCTACACACCCACACCTTCAAAAATGAGGGGTGTTCAGGTTTTTAAATGCAAAATTGAAAGAAATACGTCAAGTTGATATTGACCAAATTTTGACCGTATCGCCCTTTAAGTAGGTCCTCACCAGCTTAAGTGCAGTTCGGCGGGTAGTTGCCTGCCAGGGTGGGGATTGATCAATAACAATAACAATAACTACCTCTAGTCGAGTTATTAGTACGAGACACTGAAGAAGTCTGCACATTGTAGACGAAAAACGCGTATCTGTCAAGATAAGCATAGGTAGTTGGAAATAAATGGAAAATACTATTTTTTCTTCTAATTTCTAGTTACAGGTATTCCACTAAACAGCTCAAACCCTCTAGGATTCAAAAATTATAAAACAATATTAACCGCCTTCATCCCAGAACGACCCACTATCCGTTGTGGTGAAGATGGGGCAGGCTGTGTGCGTGCGTTATTCTCTGTCTTCTTTGTCGCAGGCGGTTTGTTTTCATTTTCCGCAGTCTTTCTCTTCTCCGTCTACCATCGGTCTCGATTTGTGTGTAGAGTTTTTTTTTCTTTTTTTTTTCCTCGCTGAGCTACATGCCAATCATCAAATAGCGTGTAGTTCTCTGAGCGGTGAAGTGCGTGTTTTGGATTGCTTGCCTATCGTGTCCGAAACGTTGGTCAGCGCTGCGCGAAATCCTCGATCGAAACCTGTGCGGGTTACTTGGAGAGTCTTGTTTGTTGGGTGAGTCCTTGTTCGAAATTGGATTTTTGTTTTTGCGCTCTCACCATAGTAGGCCTCTGTTCACTCCAACGGTGTCTCTCATTTGCGTGTGCGGTTCAAAACGAAGCCAAAAATCTCCTCTCCCTTGCTTTCTCTCGTAAAATCGCGAACAAAAATCAAGCCACCCGTCAACGCCAATCCCTGTTCGCGCATCAGAAGGTCTCCAAGGGGGGTCTCCCCATTGCGTAGAACTTGAACTTGTGCAAAACCGGCTCCCCACAAACAGTGAGGTTAGGACTCGTTATCTTTCGCTCGCTCGCTGAAGCAGTTCGAGATTCTCTGAGAGTGTGCCGGTTTATTTTGTGCAATTTTTCTCATCGGTTCTTGCTGTTGACTACTGACTTAGGAAGTTTTGATGAGTAGACGCGAGATCTTATGCTCGATTTTGGGTACCACCACTGAGCAGCTCAATTCGGAAAACTGCTGAAACCCTTGCTTCGCGCTTGCGCCGGTTGGTCGGCTAATGTGCATTTTCGCTACAGACTTCTCACGCTGCGGACGTGTGTGGTGGAACCGGTGTGTAGCAACAACAATCTGAAGTTGCTTTCTGCGGCTGATCGCTGAAATCCCGGTGCGCGTGTTTGCTAGGACCGACACTCCGTTCCCCGTTTTTTTTTTGCACTGCGGTCTGTGCGTGGTGCGACGACAAAAACAATAGAACTCGCCAAGGGACTCTTCGTGGGTTTCGTCGTGAGTGGTTTTCCTGCACTAGCGTTGAACACTTGATCAGCTGGGCTTTTTCGTCGGTTCCTTTTCGTGTGGGGATGAAGTGACACTAGCTTACTGTGGTGAAACAGTTATACACAACGGGTTTTGGTGAGCACTATTGTGTGATCGATTTGCTGTTTAGTTTTTTTTTTTTTTGGTGGGGTATTGTGATTGGAAGAACCGTTAGGTGATTTTGGAACTGTGTTGAAAGGACTGTTTGAAGCAGCCTAAGAAGACAGTGTTAAGCGAACAATCCAATAAAAGTTGAATTCGGCTGATGAGAAGATTATTTTCAAGGACCAGTGAAGAGCATATTGCGCATGTGGAAGTGATTTTTGACGTGAAGATTTGAATTTCTTTTTTGTCTGAAGATTTGAGCAGTGATTGTGAGTTTTGAGAGCATTGATAATTTGGAAGATCCACGGCACTGAGTTCGCGAATTTTTTTTTCGAACTTGCACGTCGTGGTCGCCCGAGTGTAGAGTTGTGTGTGTGCCAGAAACAATGGACCTGCTGTGCACGGAAAATATCAACGAGGTAGGCGGCGATCAGTTCAACAACAGTACAAGTAACAGCAATACGGCGGCGGCGCAGCAGGCTCAGATGGAAGTTCGCCTTAACACGGCGGTTAAGGATCCCACATTTCTCGACGATCGTTGTCTGGAGAATCTCCTGAAGAGTGAAGAACGCCATGAACGGCAGTACTGCAACTACTTTGCCACCGTACAGAAGGACATCACTCCCCGCATGCGTCAGGTGGTCGCAGAATGGGTAATCGATGTAAGTACCCGTTAGTCGCTAAGTCACGCTAAGCAGGCCTTTTAAATCGTTACGTCACAGATAGTGACCGAAATATACTTTTTTTTTCTCCTTCATCATTTTGGGGCGAGAGCGATATAAAAGACGTGTCTCTGTTTTTGGTGTCGCAGCGAAGCTAGAAACAGACGTGCGCGCCGTCATCTTCGTTGTTGTGTTCCGTCGTTTGCACATATGTGCCCGAATATATAACGTAGCTCTTTTGGTCTGGTTTCGAGATTGGTGCGATTAGAAACTTTTTAGCACTTTTCGAAGAATTCCTTGCCGTGGAACCGTGGCTATCTTGCGCGCCGCAGAGACACGCGAGTGCAGTCGAATTGGTCTTATCACAAGCTGCTGCGTTGCCATTCGAATTTTCGACTCCATTTCGGCTCCATTTTGTGATTCAAGGATTCCGCCAACCGCGCGCACTGCGAATGGCGAAGGAAAAGGGAACTGCGGAGTCGCGATCGAGCTTGAGAGATCGTTCGCTCAGTCACCAACCGCGCAAGCCTCCTCCGGAGGAATCTCAAATGGATTGGAAGGGATGGAAACGGCACTGAAAACAGAACAGAGATTGACTTCGAGTGTTCGTCCGGTTGCTCTTTGTGCCGCCCCGTGGATCTTCGGATCGAGGAAGCGTGAGCGTGTTTTGCGCTAGAGGGGAGGTTTTATTTTTTGTTACTTCTTCCGAGAGATACAAAATGGCCGATCGGATTTGAGGGAAGATTGGATTTTAATTGGGTTCTAAGGTGAAGCGATTCGCAGGGGTTTTACGAGGAAGGCGGGGGATTGTTGGGGATGGGAATCGTATTCTACGCACTTAGTGTAGCTATGAATGATCTCTTTGAAACGTGGACGAGAAAACAAGTTTATTTAAGTTCTTCGAATTGTTTTGCTCTTTAATGAAACCACATGCTTTTTTAATTTTTAGGAGCTTGGTCTTTTTAATGCATTCGGTTATGTTGAATGCCGCTACTAAAGACTACTATTTTTTCTTTCTAGTGGACTAATTTCTGAAATAAATCTGATCAGTTTTAACGAATTTTGTTGTTGAAATTTATCTTGGCCTGTGATGAACTTTGACTGACCGAAAATTAAAACAAAAAACTTTCTCTTATAGCAGGCTTAATTCTGACAGACGACGAATCAAGTAGTCATATTATATTTTAGAGCACTTCAGAAACAAATTTCTATCATCTATTTTATGAAACTAAAGCTCTTATCCCAAACATGGCCAATTTCAAATGGTTTGAAGCGTAATTCCCTTACTGATCATCTCCATCCAGGGTTGCCAGATTACTTTCTGGAAAGTTCAAAATGTCTGGTGATTATCATCAGCGTCTGTGATTTTTTGATTATTTAGTGACGGGCATTATAAAAAGACCAAAGGAAAATTTTCAATTAAAATAGTCATATTTCGGGGCTTGTCTGTTATTTTTCCGTGAAGTAATCAAGCTGAAATTTTGGAATTAACCTAGAAATTACCGGCTATTCATAAACCACGTTGACTTAGGTCTACGCTCCATACAACATTTCAAAAAAATGTATGGAGAAAAGTCTACGAGGGGGTGGGGGGGGGTCTGAGATTTTCAAAAATAAGTCTACGTGGTTTATGAACCGGGCCTAACAAGTAATTTTCATCTGTAACATATTCATTATTTTTCAGTTACCAATTTAGAAGTTACTGGTACCACTTGAGGCCTCCTTAAGCGCTGTTGGCGCAGCTACAAAGCAACACAATGGTGGAGGTGGCTGGGTTCGATTCCCGGTCTGGTGTAGGAGTTTTTCGACTCCATGGGCATAGGGTTTGATGGTACTTGGTTAATACATGGTACATACAGTCATACTAATCCAAAAATTTTGACTTGCATCGAAAGCTCCCAATTAATAACTGTGGAAGGGCAGTTAGAACAATAACTTGTGCCAAATTGTGACAGCAATAAGCTTAAAATTCGTAGAAAGAAGAAAAAGATACCACTTACGACAGAACAAAATGTAATCAATATGAACAATATTTGAATTAGAAGTTGTTTACAGAAGGTGAAAAGATTGATTCAGTTCAGAAATTGAGATCATTTTCCCATAAGGTAAATGATAAGATTTTAAATTCTTTCAATGTCAGTTTTCCTATCAACAAATCATCCTCTAACAGGGATGTCCGGTAGTGGAACTCTTAATTGGAACGTCTCGTTAATTAAACTAAAAAAACGAAAAGAACCTCAGATTGAACCCTCTATGGAAGTGGACTTACTGAGTACAATAATGAAATAAGCAAATCCAAACGAAGATCCTCGATTCTAACGTGTTAAAGCATAAGCAAAACTCCGGAAGTTGCAAGACTTCAGAGGACTCTTATAAAAGATCATACGATTGAACTTGAAAAGCTGAAAAATGAGGATGTATTTTGAGCATGAGCATGAGCATGAGCATGACCGCCCACGGATGCAATTCCGTTATTGCCAGATCAGCTGTATTTGCATAAAGAACCAACAGATGATGTTTGGGACTAACATACATCTTCAATGTGTAAAAACTGGTGACCCATTATAAAGCAATACCGGCGCCGGCCGTGTCCGAATGTTGGTCAAGTAGGGAATGGGAGGGAACGTGTTGACATGATACTCGCTTTTTAGGAAGCAGAAATCCTCTTCCACGAGAAATCACTGGGATGAAAAATGAGGATCTAGTTTTTATAAAAACTCCTAGTGAAGCGTTAAAGTTGACAAAGGAACCCCTATTTTCCTGGATCGGTTTTGTGTGTAAGGTGTGGCCCAGTTACAATGGGAACATACACTATTGCGCATATTTCGGATATACATTAACAAAATAGTATTCTGTTTTAACTAAAATGTTCGACTCTACGTGAACTTCAGAGAGAAAATACAAAACAAAAATAATCATCTCGATTTCGAAGAAATTTGCGGACTTTTCCCAGAATACGTTTCATCAACCGGCGCACATTCTTCTCATCCATCGTTTCGGCAATCTTATACCACTTGGTTCTCAATTCATTGATGTTTTTGACGACACTGCCATTCACCTACAGCTTCCTCTTCATAATAGCCCAAAATCTCTCTATCGGTCTGAGCTGGGGACAGTTGACTGGGTTGAGTTCTTTCGGTATAAACTGAATCTTGTTGGTTTCATACGACTGTAGCACTGTTTTACTGTAATTACAGCTTGCTAGATCTGGCCAAAACATGACAGGTTCATTGTGGGATCTGATGAATGGCAATATTAGCTTTTGGAGACATTCCGTTCTGTGCAGCTCCGAATTAAATGTCTTCCTACCGCAAATTTATCTGCAAACGCAAACTTGAATTTGGCAGGAACATCTCCTCAAGCCGGAGCCAAGTAAATTTTTTGTCCCGGTAGCTGTTTGAAATCAACCTTTTCATAGGTTTCATCATCCATGAGGAGACAGCCATTGAACTTTGTCAACACCTGATCATACAATTTTCTGGCACGGATTCTGGCACATTGGTCTGCTTTTGATCCCTATTTGGTTGTCTACAGGCACGGAAAGTCTATATGACCAAAATTTAGAGTCTTTGTAGTCAAATCGCTTGCTGGAGTCGGAATTTTCAATTTCTGGCGAGTAATGCCCTTTTTGACCCGATTGTCCAAAACCAGTGCCGGAAGAGGACATAGTTTGCCACGATCCGTGAGGCAGGCGGCGACAGATATATATGTTCACGGGAACATGCTATTCGATGGCTCAAGCTGCATAATTTTTCACGAGTAGGCTACATCTAACATACAAATACCCCATGACTATATTGGTCATTTCGGAACAATCCGGAAACCCCGGAAGAACCCTTTATGAAGGGACAAATGTGAAACATGCCTTTTGACGGCTTAAACTTCATAATTTTTCATAAGTTGTCTACTTATTGCCTTGAAATGGACCAATAACCACATTGGCCTTTCCGGGATATTCTAGAACAACCCTTTAAGAGAGCACTAATAAGGATTTCCGCCGAAAGATGCCTATCCAAGCATTTTTCGTTTTAATTTGAGAGCTATAATTTAAAATGTATAAAATTTAACGCAAATCAACCCTAGTGGCACCCCAGAGATCACGTGCACTAGTGATACTAAAAATTACCTTTTTAATCTGACTTCCTTGTGTTCTGCCGCGTCGAGCATGATTGGAACCCTGTATGAGTAATCCCTGATTGAAACTGAGCAATGATAATTCGGAGCAATCCGCTTTCCAAAAACGGCCAATATAGTCATTTGTCCTATTTCCAGGCTAGAACTAGACTACTCGTAGAAAGGCATGTTTAGGCGAAATTCAGTATTTGTCCTCTCCCTACAGGGTTCCCCGGGGTATTCGGAATTGTTGCATGGTCGGCTCCGTCCGCCTCAAGGTTAGAGGTAGACTACTTATGGAAAATTATGCCGTTTGAGCTCGTCGGAAGGCACAGCAGACCTTGTTTTACTGCTCATCGTAAGTTCTGATGTTCCTGAAAACGTTAAGTAGCAGAGGATGTGATACATGATTCGGTAGGCAGTTTGCTCGTATGGACAGCGGAGCACCCCATTGGCGACAACCGGACGGTCAATGGGCGGTGTATACCTATGTAGGAATGCCTCCTGGAAGCTTATACTTCCACTTCTGAGGTCACACGGATGGTCCCACGCTTTACCGTGGCCAGATTTAGACTCGAAAGATGCTCTGGAGTGGTACAAGGCTAAGGAGGTCAATCCGCGCCGGAGGATCTCAATCCCCCGAATACATCGAAACATAGGGCGAATTGAACAATACCGGGTCATCAGTGGAGCGGGCATGACGGAAACATACTAAAGAAGTGAAATCGGAGCAAGATATGCAAAGGTCTTATGAGTAGTCTTAAAAAAAAGGTTCATGAATTTGGGTGTGGT